>JARHVA010003874.1:792500-957500 GCA_037957365.1 Torreya grandis | reverse complement strand
TTGTGATATTTATCAACCCCTTCTAAATTAACTTTGAATGGGCTTTTATAGGGATCTATTGGTCATGGGTCAAATGTATTCACATTAGGCCAACAAGGAGGATAAGAACTAGAAATAAATGACCATTGGAGATAAAAATGTATTTGGATAGGAGCACTAGAAATGAACACAATATGGTCTAGCACTATAGTCAAAGTTAGGTCTTATTATCTTGAGGGTATGGGACCTTGTGGGATGGATTTGTCATGAGAAAAGCTAACAGGAGGAAGTTGAATCACTATTTGAAAGGATATGGATGACTAAGAATCAGTGAAAAGATGTCTAGGAGGGTTAAGAGAGAAAGCAAGAGGGACCTATGGGTTGGATGTCACAAGCCATACTCAAGTTACCAATTTTCACATTTTTTTTATGACTATATTTGCCCCCTTGCCCCGCTTTATTCTAGTGATGTAGAAAAGTGAAATATTGGGATAAATAAAAAAAAGAAAAAGAACCTAAACTTACATATAAGGGTGAAGATCATGAAGCTATGTGATGTTAGATGTGCATAGAGAGAGCACATTGTGAAGTGTAAATTTACAAGAGAAAACAAAGTGTAGATAAATTCTTACTAGATATGCTATATCTAAAAAAAGAATGTACAAAGATGGGTAAGAGAGAGAGGAAGAGAAAGTATGATCTATAATTTATTACTAGATATTCTACATCAGGTATGTGAATCAATACAAAACACGTTGCAATGTTAAGTGATGTTAGATGATGTTGAGTAATATTGGGTATGTGTTGTACTAAGAGTGATATCATGAATGGAGTTGAGTGATCAATTCCTTGAGAGTGACTCAAAAATGCAAAGTTTGTCCCTTTAGTTCCATCATCATCCACTAAGTGAATCTATATGATCATGTGTGTGCTAATCAATTTTTGGATTATTTGTCTAATCCCTCTAATTAGGTGGCTCAAGAATACAAAGGCTGGCTAGTCCTTTGGCTCCATCATTTCCCCATGAAGTGAAGCTATAAACTAATACTGATATGAATGTATGTCATATGGGATGGCTCTTGAATCCCATGAATTCTCTTAATATGAAAATGTGGCATGGATAGACAAATGTGTATGGGAAACTAGGCTAATCTTGGCCAACTCAGAAAAGGTGAAGATTAGGCTTGTATGAAAGCCACTCTAAAATTGGGAAATAGGCTTATGTGGAAGCCACTCATAAATGTGGAGGTTAGGCTGGTATGAAATCCACTCTAAAATTATTCCAACCACTTGTATATGGAATAAGGCATGCGACTACTGAGAATGCATGGCTAATAAACTAAACTCAGAATAAAAAGAAGTCAAATGTGTCTCACACATTTCCCCAAATCACTGGTGTCTAAAACATGTATTATGATCTAAAAGTTATACCAAATACCTAATTTTAAATTGTAATTTAGATCCATCATGTCACACATGATGCCCCCTATATCTAGATTCTCTAAGAAAAATATTACTAAAACTACTAAATCTAACCTAGTCTATATGTGTAAAACTGTACCTAAGCTTACCTTTCTACCTATCTCTAGAAAATATATTTTATTGATATTTGCATAAGAGCATTTAAAATGAACACCATAATATCTATCACTATATTCCAATCTGGGCACTATTGTCTTGAGTTGATTCTATTGATTGTTCTATAATCATCACTATCTGCCTAGTGTATTTTTCTTGGTTTAAATTTTGGTTGTTATTTTAGGTGTTCTAAATGCTAATTTTATAACCGATAGGAGTTATAATCTCTATGACAAAACTCTTATTTGTTTCCTCCTCTTCTAAGGGTAGGAATAAAGACCCTACAATGACTATCCTTAGAAGAAAGAGCCTTGTAAGTGTGTTATACTATGAGAATACATGATATAGCAGTGATAATCAACAAGATATCTCAAGATATAACATGGTTTGTAATTGAGATTATTAGATAAATATGGATATGCCTAAATATATATAATAATGTAAAATCATGTGAAATATAATGAATTTGAACTGGAAGTCTGGTTAGTTGTTAGTTTTTAGTTGTTAGTTTTCATGGAGGGATGGAACATGATGTCCATCATGGCATCTAAGAAATCAAGATAATTCATGATATGGCATTGTAAATAATTTAAAATCAAATCAAGTAACAAGCACACAAGGTAAGAAGCAAGAAGCATATAAGAGTGGCCAAGGGGTCAAGAAAACAAGGGACATAGGCACATGTCACTCAAACTAGAAATCATGCATACAAGGTATGTTCAAAAGCCATATACACATATAATTTAAATAATCAAGGTTGTCATGAAAGCTATAATCACATAGAATAGTACAAGTAAAGGACATTGGAAAATATCCTAAAGCACATACATGAGACAAAATAGAAACTAAGAAATTCAATCACATCTAGCTATGGAAATCAAGAAAGGAAAGCATGTAAACATTGGAAATACAATCACATCTAACTAATCAAATCAAGAGGTGAAAGTATGTAAGACATGTAGTATAAGACTAGGTATATGCTAAGAAATACACAAGTGTTATATACTAGTTAATGTTGATAGAGTAATCTATGTAAGCTAGTAAGTAATGTACATCAACATGATAAGTGGAGTGTGTGGTGTAGGAATGAAATTACCTAGATGGTGTAGTCATGTATAAGATGCCCCTAGGGGGTAGATATATCAGTGTATGTCTCGAATGTAGAAGTAAGATTCCCCCTCAATTGGTAGAGTGAATCAATCATGGATTTGGATGTCACTGCACACACTCAAATAATATCAAGTGAAGCATGGTAATGTAGATAAATTGAAAAACAATAGCATAGAATAACAAATGTAATTCTATCATGGTAGTATAAATGTGAAACATGGATAATGCATATAGTTGAAATGTTTTTATGTTTTTGAATGTTTTTTTGTATTTAGAAATTTTGTATTATTTTTGTATTTTGATTTATTTGAATGTTTTTAGATTTTTGACATATTTAAATATTTTTGATATTTTCTTTGTATAATTAATCATGAGGATACTATGTATAAGAAAAATTGAGAAAGTATGTACAATAAAATAAATAAATTATGTACAAGCAATTTGAAATAAGTAATATGTATACAATAATGTAAAAAAACTAGTTTAGATGGGGTAAAGGGTCAAAAGATGGAGCCTGTTAGGGATAGATATGGAGGAAGGGATCACATCCATCATCAAATGACTCAAGATCATCATCATAAGTATCATCATATGCTACATATTATGTATTCATGGTGGTTATCTCCTTAGGTGTTAGTAAGATCTGTGCTCTATGTGTAGTAAGAGATTTATCACTCGTAATGGTGTCATTCTATCGATGATGAACTAAAGGTTGCTCTAGTAATGAAGATGTTGAGTCCCATCTAAGATGTTTAGCTCTTGTAGTAGATGGTTTCAGTGGAAGTGGCATAGCTAGTGCTGGGGGTGATGTAATCCAAATAATACCCTAAACCTATAGTTTATCCAAACTCTATTATAAAGTGGTACATGAGTTTGTATTAGTAATCCTATGAAAGAATCAAAATGGGAGACCATTTTGTCATGATAACCTACTAATAGATCTATGTCATACTATAGGTATTTTAATCAATCCATAATCAAGTAACATCTATAATATAATCTATGGTTGATGTGTTTTTCATACCTGAATTTGAATGATTAGTTTTATATCCATAGAGGTAACCATGTGAACTATATGTGCCAAGTGATCTTTTTGTGGTTGTGAATGTGGAGTATATCCTAAGAGTTTAGTGTGAGATTCTAGGAGTGATGTAACATGTCTAATGAGAGTTATAAATTCATCTTGATACTCTCTCGAGCTAATTGGTATAAATCTCAATCAACACAAATAGTCATATGTGAGTGTGGGCGTCGTATCTTCATCTAAAAAAGTCTAGGAATTTGTATCGACATCATGTACATATGGTAACTTAGAATTTACCACAAAGGTTAAATGTGATATGGGAGTCTCATCAACTATAGTAGTAAAAGATGACAGTACTATGAGAGTATCTATAACTATCAGAGTAATTGTAACTATTAGAGGAGCTATATTTGTATAATCAACTGGTACTACTAGAACTATTGTTGGTGATTTTGTATTTTTATAAGTGTAAGAGTCATGACTAATGGAGTAATTACAATGATTGAAGATGCTATGACTGGCTGAGTATTTGAAACTGAGGACATAATAGTAAGTGGAGGAGTGCAATATGTTCTAGTCTCTCATACCTCATATGTATGTATTTGATCAAGATAAATTCAATGAGGTGAGGACTAAACTATGATATGGGGTGTCCCATTTGGCAAAATGATCAAAGATGACTCTATAATTTGATAATATCTAAATGGTTGGTTATCTACTGGGCATGGGTATAGGTATTTTTCATAGATAAAATTAACACATCAATGAAGAGTAGAAGGAACATCCCCCATAGCATGTATCCAAGGTCATCCAAGTAAAATATTATAATAAAGAGGACCTGACACGACCTCAAACTATGTAGAGAGGGTTTTGGGCTATATAATGATATCTAAAGAAATGGTACCCAATGTCTGTCATGGTATATAATCAAACCCTCTAATATTCTTATGTGATTTTTGCATGGATGTCATATCTATGCCCATGGTTTTTAAAAATGTAATATTTCATATATTAAGTCTAAAACCACTATCAACTAGAACTCTCTTAACTGCACTAGTTTGATTTGAGTTTGTATGAACAATGGTAAATTTTGATCAATAACTATTTGAGATGGCATATCATCATGATCAAAATAAATATCATCTTATATAATTTTTAATGTGTTGACCACATACACAAAATAAGAAGGCTCTGATTTAATGGGCATAAAAGTCTGAGTGAGTGCCTGATAAAAAAAATATTTGAACACATTGGCTTTTTGAAGTAGTTATAACATGGAAATCTTAGTTTGTGTGTTTCTCAAATAATAAAAAATATCATATGAATTATGTGGATATGCCTATGTGGGTGGGTTAGGCATAGGATGGGAAGGAAGAGGAGGATGGCAAGGCTCCTAACTAGGTAGGGGAGGTATGGTAGCATGTTGAGTAATATCTCTAACTACATTATCTACTATTTATCTAGGACAAGTAGTAGCTACAAGAGAAGAGTGAATATAATAGATAGAGTGAGGTGGTAGAGGTAAAAGAGATGTGTACTAGGCTCTTTGGTGATGGGTAGTGACTTGGGGAAGAGTAAATTGGACCATGCAACATAACTCGACATGGGATACAGGCTCTAAGGGATGTGAGGTAAGAGGCATCTTAACATGTTTAACAATAACTCTTTTAATATCATCCCATATTATGAAAATTAAACATGAAATACAAATAATGAAGCTTTGTACTAACATATGGTAAACTTCATCATTCATGTACATGATAGGACTACATATGTTCTCCTTATTATTTATAAGAAATGCAAGAAATATGTGCAAATAAGTGAGATCCATTTATGTTATTATGTGAAATATGATTTTAGATGTAAGGTGATACCTCAAAATCAATTATGACCTAGTATATGTAGATAGGTTTTTAAAAAATATATCTATTCTAAAATTACTAAGGATTATTAAAATTTAAAGTGAATTTTGTATTTAAATATGCAAGGAAAAAGTCAAAATATAATTGGAGAATTCTTGATTTTAAAGGACCTAGTGTATGCAACTAGGGTTTGGGATAAAATAATTTTCTAAACTTACGATGGAATTTAAAATTTTGATGTTAATTTTTTAGTTAAATAAGCAAGTAAAAAAAATTATAAAAATATTGGAAAATTCAGTAAGGAATTTACCCTAGGGTTTATAGGGTTTTTATGCACAAAAAGACCTAGTAATTTCAACTAGGGTTTTAAATAAATTATTTTAAAAATTACTAAGGTAAATTTAGAAATTAACTATGAATTTTTGAATTAAAATATGCAAAAAAAAAATTGAAAATTAATTGAAAAAATCAACAAGGAATTTACCCTAGGGCTTATGGGGTTTTTATGTGCAAATGAAGTAAGTCAGATTCTCCAAATGTTTTAATTTTTTTTGAGAATATTGGAGTCCTATTCCTATTTTAGTTAAGGCTCTGAGTTAATTAAATAATTAAATAATACTGAAATAATTAAGTTACTAATTTTTATAATTTAATTTTAATTTAAACCTTTCTATAAATAGTAATAAATGTGAATAAAATAAGACTTAGAAACAAACTGAGATGGATGAGACAGAGTTTGGAATTCACTATGCAGGACTAGGACAATGTCAAAAATCAAGATATAGCCTTTGTTTTGTGGAGGGATATGAGCATTTAAATAGGACACCCTATGATCAATGTTATAGTCCTCTTCTTCTACTATTATCTAGGAAACCTGAGCTTTCTAGGTTTTGTTTGCTATGTCTATGTGAGTCTGCCTATGAAATTTAGACTATTGGATGTTTGTAGAACTCCCTATAGAGCTGATTTACTCTTAAAACCCTATATTCCACCATGTTTTGATAAATTTTAGGAAATATGTGGGTGTTAGTGTGTGTAAGATGCACTAAACATGTATCTACACCCCTTGTGTGGGCACACTGCCTACATACCAATAATTCAAAGAGGGATCAAGCCATACGTAGTTATCCCACTTGATGTGCTTTGTGAAATAGTGTATATAAAGATGCAAAATAGTGCAATTGAGTGTGCTTGAGGTGGCTAGGGTCTAGTTTAAGGATTTGAATTAGCTTATGTTTGTATTGGATGGTTGTATGAAGAGAATATGGAAGTATGCCTAAGTAGTCTTTCTTGTACTCTTGCTTAAGTAGTCTTGCTTGTACTCTTGCTTACTTTGTGATCTTTTTCAAGCCCTTCTAAATGAATATTAAATGGGATTATATAGGTATCTATTGGTCATGGGTCAAATGTATTCATGTTAGGTCAATAATAGGGTTGATATGAACTAGAAGAAAATGACCATTGGAGATAAAAATGCACTTGGACAAGAGCACCAAAAATGGACACCCTAGGTTCTTACACTATAGTTCAATTAGGGTGCTATTGTCTTGAGGGTATGGGACCTAGGGGGATTAATTTATCATCAAAAAAACTATTGAGAGGAAGTGGAATCACTATTTGAAAGGCTAAAAATGACTGGGAATTAGTGAAAATATGCCTAGGAGGGTCATGAGAGAAAGCAAGAGGGACCTATGGGTTGGGTGTCACAAGCCACACTCAAGTTACCAATTTTCATATTTTATATGACTATAACATACATATATTATTAGGTGTGGAATTTTATTAACTTCCAAAATCAAAGGTTAAAATTCTAATGTTATTCTATTAGGGTTTGAATCCCATTCTTTGAATCCCTCATGGCATGGGGGGTTGCAAGGGGGAACCCGCCTTGCAAGGTCTAGGGACTACGTGCCCTGATGGGGGTTTAGGGGCAACACCCCTAAATAATTTTTTAAAATTAAAATAGCCTTATTAAATTATAATTTTTTAGTCAATCTAGTCCATTGATTATAGGTTTATAGATTTAATGGTAGAGGCTATTTTAAGGTGTTTTTCACCTTAAAATGTATTAATATATGGTTGAGATGTATGATTGTAAAAAAAGGGATGATGAAATATTATACATAGAGAGGATGTGGAAGAGGTAGAGAGGTGTATCAAGATTCCTTATAGGATTTTGTTTCTTCCCTGTATTTATATAAATAATAGACTTGATAAGTTTGGTGGATGTATCCCATCTTGGGTGAACCATGTTAAATCAAACGTCTCCTGCTATGTGCATGTTTATGTTTATTTTTTCAATTTTTAATTAATTCATTTCATATTTTATCTTTTATATGATTTGGGGATAGATTTGGGTTTTAATTTATCCTAACATATATGTATGTATATATACACACACACACACACACACACACACACACACACTTACATACATACATATAAGGGTAAAAGATTTTTAGTGGAGCTATGAATTACAATAGAGAATATTTTATAGAGATTGGAGATCAAAACTGATGTTGGAACACAACAAAGGGGCTAGTCTCCAAAAACATGAAACCAATAAATCCTTACTCTAAAATAAAAGTGAACTGACAGACAATTTAAATAGATCTAGAGAGGACAAAGACCTAACAAATCATAAGCTATATATCACCTATCAACACAAATGTTGCAAATGGATAAAAATAAATAAAATTTGATATAACAGACCATGGGTAATACCCAAAACAACAAATATAAAGGTTGATATAAAATAACAAAAGATATTCAACAAAACCAAGGAGAAGATGATCATATATAAGGGTGAATCATCCTTATCCTGGGAGGGAATTCCTCCATTGTCCTCTAAATACCATCTCTAATCAATTATTTAGCTTTTTAACTCAACCATTTTACCTCTAATATGGAACCTTTATGTTTTATCAATGTACCTAGATCAACCTTAGGTTTCCCACCTCTGGAGATGGAAGGAGAGGGATATGGAAACATGGAGAAACCAACTGATCCTTCAAAGAAACTTTGTCATGCTTCCCATATGAAATCTCACCAAATTATATTTGAAGGGAATCTAACTCCCCCTTGGGAATTGATTTATATTCCTTAACGACATTATCAACATAAGAACCCCAAGGGTTAGGAAAAACACTATTCATGTTGACACTATTCATAAGTTACTATTCACTGATGTGGTGATAGATACTATTCATTCTGATGAGGTGTCCAAAACTAATATTCATGATGGATAGGGGGCATGGGGTGCCAAATTCCACTAACACACATGTGGGTACTTGTTTTTGGCATCTAGTATGTATGTGGGTCATAATTCTAAGTGGGGAATACCTTTTACTTTGTACATACACGTATAAGACATCATTTGATTTTCACATGCAAGGAGGGACCCTGTCTAAATTCACACACATGGAGGATACCAAGCACACTATTCTAGATGTTTTCACATGCTTGTGGAGCCTAGACAAAGTGAAGCACATCAAAACATCATTTCCTATTGACTACTATTCTTTTCATGCAAAGTATTTCAAAATATTCCTTGATGGAGCCTTTTGACCTTTGTAATTATTGCCTCCATAATAAAAATGGTGTAGTTTTCCTAGGGAATACTTTTTGGCTTTGTCAATATTCCTCCATGAGGAGAGGTGGTACCATTTTTGGGCCTCCTTTGTGTCTCTCTCATTTTTCCATGTATTTCTATAAATAATTGTAATTTTTTGCTTAGGGGGTAGGTTAGGCTAGTGTTAGATAGGAAATATTTGTGAGAGATTATAAAGCCTCCTTGGCATGTTGAGGCCAAGTTTATACAATGTGTTATTTGATTAATGGAAGAGAGTGATTTGAGATAGTTGAGCTCATGAGATATTGATGTGTTTGTGAGATATTTGAGAGATATGGATTGCTAAATCCATTATGTGTTTGTGATAAGAGTGATTTTTAGAAGAGATATTTGATATTTTATGCTCTATAGAGTGTTGACTCCATCAAGTGGTATCGGAGAAAGTTTGAATCTTTCTAGGAGGAAAAACATGCTAGAAATAATTTTTTGTGTATTTTGAAATTTTTAAAGAAATGACAAAGAATAATGGAGGAACACCAAGAAATAAATATGTGGAGAATAAGTTGAAGGAAATCCAAGAATGCTTGATATGATGATAGATCATATGCAAGAGGAGATGATTCAATGGAATGGTTGGGTGATGAAGAAGAAGGTGAAGTAGCTTGTGAAGTTATTAATCGAGAGAAGGAAGAGGTAAGAGTTGAGACTTATCTTAAAGAGATAAGAGAAGATAAATAATATTTACATGAAAGGAAATATGAGAGAGGATCGATCATGTGAGCAACTGATGTGTGAATACATCCTCATGAAGGATGATGGAAAAATTATAGAGGAAGATTGCAGTCATGTGAAGTTATAAAGAGAGGAAGAAGGAATTTATGAAGAGATGAATGTGAAATAAGATTATATACATGCAAGGTTTCATGTGGAATAATATTTTATCCAAGAAGATTTTTAATTTTATTGTGAATAAACTTTGAAGAAGGATGTTGTGCAAGCTAGTACACATATGTAGAGTTTGGTGGAGGATGAGATTGAAGCCAAGAGAAAGGATGAGCAAGTGATGGTGATTTATGATGTTATGAAAGATAAAATAGGTGGTTGGATAATGTGTGAATAAATTTAGGTTGGATTTAGGTAGAGGTGAATAGAATTTTTTGGGCTATATCTCATATGGGAAACTGATATGCATTATAGAGCATCTTGGTGGAGGAGGATAGTTTGTAGTGGGTACAGTCCCACATATGAATCCATTGAAATATGGATAATATTTTCGAAGAAGTTTTTTTATGGGTGTAATTCCACAAAGGGAAGGATTTTTTATGGGTGACATCCCACAAGAAGAAAGAGGAAGAGAAGAGGTGATAAGAAGAGAGGTGGAAGAGTAACATGTATAAGCTGGAAGTGGCAAAGGAAAAAGGGGGGGCACTTAGTGTTATGGAAGGGGATGCCATGGTCATCAAACTCTATGACCAAAAGAGTGGTCCTACCACTTACCTAATCATGTGATCAGAAGATAACATTATAATATGTTGGGTTTCTAATTTAGGATCATCCAAGGGTTTGAAAAATATTGCATCACCCAAAAAAAGAGTGGTGTGCTTTTTTTTTGTAGAATAAATGGAAAGGATACAATCAAGACAACTCATAAGAGTTGAGTTATTTTAAATTAGAAGATAATGATGTGGTTAGGAAAAACACTATTCATATTGACACTAATCATATGTTACTATTCAATGATGAGGTGGTAGACACTATTCATCCTAATGAGGTGTCTACAACACTATTCATTATGGATAGGTGGCATGGGGTGATATATTCCACTAACACATGTGGGTACTTATTTTTTTAATATAGTATACATGTGGGTCAAAATTCTAAGTGGAGAACACCTTTTTATTTATACATGAAAGTTTAGGATATAATTTTCTTTGCACATGCAAGGAGGGACCATATCTAAAGTCATGCACATGGAGGAGACCAAAAACACTATTCTAGATGTTTATACATGCTTTTAAAGCCCAGACAAAGTATAGCACATGGATACATATTTTCCTATTGACTATTATTTATTCTGTGAAGTATTCTAGAATATTCCTTGGTGGAGCCTATTAAAATTTTTAATTATTCCCTCCACAAGGAAAATGGCATAGTTTTCCGAAGGAAGACTTTTTGGCTTTGTCATGATTCCTCAATGAGGAAAGGTGGAACTATTTTTGTGCCTCCTTTATTTCTCTCTCATTCTTCCATGTATTTATATAAATAATTTTAATCCTTTATTTAGGGGGTAGGTTAGGCTAGTGTTAGAGAAGAAATCCTTGTGTGAAGGATAGGTTATAAGGAAGAAAGCTTTGTGAGAAAGCTTGGAAAGCCTCATTGGCATGTTGAGGAAATTTTTATGTAATGTGTTATTTTACTAATGGAAGAGATTGATTTGAGAGAGTTAAGCTCATGAGATGTTTATGTGTTTGTAAGATATTTGAGAGATATGGATTATTGAATCCATTACGTGTTTGTGAGAAGAGTTATTTTTAGAAGAGCACTTTGGGATTTTAATCTTTATGGAGTTTTGAATCTATCAGAGGGGAAGGAAAAAAATGTTTTTAAAAGAACACCCCATGGTTATATTGGATAAAACCATAATCAAAAGGGCCCACCTTCCAAAACCTTTGAAAAGCATCAAAAGCTTGAGAATAACAAAAAATAGTATGGAGCCCAAAATGATTGTAAAAGAACACCTTAAATGAAGGCTTTACTAGTTTATGAATTGTGACTAAGAAACATAAGAAAATCCCATCTTAATAGAGTGAAAAAGAGGCTTGGACAAGTCAATAATCACACAACCCTCACCATTTTTCTTCCCCTAGAGCTCTCATCCATATTGATGTATGAACCCACCAAATTAGTCAACTAAATGATATGATCCTCTTTGCACAAGACATGCATGAGATTATAAAATATGAGACATATAGGGGTAGCTAAAATTATCATCTTTCACACATTTAGAAAGGGGGAATGAGGGGAGAAAAGAACCCATGGTTACCACTGAACTAGGGTCCAAAAGTTCATGCAACATGAAAAGGGTTTGAGGTGTTCTTAACACCTAGATAAATCTAACACTCCATCTATTCTTTATAAGGACACTCTTTTGTTGTATAAGAGTCAAACATACGTTCAAAAACACTCTCTAAATAGTTAACTTTAGAATGAACAATTGAATCTATAGTGCTTAAAGATAAGCCATAAAGCACATGTAATTTGGGCTTGGGTTTATTAAAAAACCCTAGACAAGGTGAAGTTAAGACCATGATATTTATTGAAGTCCTGACCATTGGTTTTACTATTATCTAAGGAGAAAACACCATTTTACTTGGAGAAATGCTTAGACCATTAAAAACCTTGTCCTTAATATATTCAAGTTCATCTAGTTCATTTAAATTGAAATCAATAGATAATATTCCTGATGCTTTCAAACTAAAAACCATGTGTAATCTAGTAGGTGGTGAGTGAGCTAGGGTTTTAGCTTTAAATTTTCTAATCATCAATGTTTTTTTAGTCTTAGTCGATCTAATCAATTTCATAGTCATTGTAAAAACTTTTTAAAGGCCTAATTTCTAAAAAATATAATATTAGATATATGATATTGTTACATTATTGGGTGAACTAATTAATGTGATATAATGACTATGAAATCAATCAGATCGACTACGACTACAAAGACTATGAGGATGTTATAATGGAGATAGGTGTAGATTTCATGATACCAAGGGAGACTGGGAACTATCTATTTCTTAAAATGAATAGCCTCTACATGGTTCTCTCCTTCAAGAACACCTCAAACCCTTTTCATGTTACATGAAATTATTGTGTGTGTGTGGACTCTTCTAGGGAAGTTTTGAAATTATATCTATAGAATGGTTCTTTCCTTATCAACTCATGGGTTAGTTATTACTATCTACATATAAGGTTACATTTATGAGATTGTTAAATTATTGGGTGAATTAGTTAATGTGATAAAATGTCTATGAAATTGATCAGATCGACTACAACTACAAATACTATGAGGATGATAACATGGAGATAGGTGTAGATGTCATGATACTAAGGAAGACTGGGATATATCTATATCTCAAAACAAATATCCTCTATATGGTGTTCTCCTACAAGAACACCTCAAACCTTAATATCCTAATAATATAAGGTTAGATATATGAGATTGCTACATTATTGGGTGAATTAATTAATGTAATATAATGACTATGAAATCAATTGGGTCAAATATGACTAAAAATACTACAAGTATGTTATCATGGAGATAAGTGTAGATGTCATGATACCAAGGAATAATGGGATCTATCTATATCTTAGAATAAATAGCCTCTACATGGTGCTCTCCTACAAGAACATTTTAAACCCTTTTCATGTTGCATAAATGTTTTGAGTGAGTGTGTGTGTGTGTGTGTGTGTGTGTGTGTGTGTGTGTGTGTGTACTCTTTCAAGGGAATTTTTGAAGTTATATCTAGAGAATGGTTCATTCCTTATTAACTCATGGGATAGTTCTTATCATCTACATATATCTTTTATATTATTATTAGTATCATCAATGTCTTTTTGGTCATAGTTTATTCAATTGATTTCATAGTTGTTGTATCACTTTAATTAGTTCACCCAATAATGTAGCAATCTCATATATATAACATTTATTGTAGTAATCTTTAATTACTACAGTATTATAAATGCAAGTAAGTAATTTGAATTAAAATCATAAACTTATATTATTAGGATTATGATTTTGTGTTCTTTATCATATAATTAGTTTAGTTTAGTACTTATATATGGAATAAATTTAATGGTCATGGTTGATTTTATACATAGAATGGTTGTATGGCCTTAGTACACCCTGTGTTGGCTAAAATATTAGTCAAATTAATGATTGATAAATGTATAGGTGACTTAACACATTAAGGTAATTGTAGATCCCAATCTTCCTTGGTATCATGACATCTACACCTATCTCCATGATAACATCCTTTCACATAATCTTAATCACTATCACTATAAGGCCTTCATCCACAAATATTCTCACTACACTATCCTTGGTAGCACACTCTATTAATGGGGCTATTATGTAACTATGATAAGATGCTTAAACTTAGACGAGGCTCTTTCAACAATTAAGGAAGTCCACAATGAAATTTATGGGGGGCATGCTAGTAGAATGGTCTTGGCCAATAAAATCCTCCAAATTGGGTATTATTGGCCCACCATAATAAATATAACACTTATGACCTTAGTAAGAAACTCCTATTGGAATGGTCCTAACCAAGAAAATTCTCCACATTATTGATTGAGGTTGGTAAAGAAGCATTTAATGCTTTTGTATGTAGATGGTAAGAACTAACCCATGAGTTGATAAGGAAGGAACCATTATCTAAATATAACTTCAAAATTTCCCTTGAAGGAGTCCACAGACACACACAGACACACTCAAAAAGTTCATATAACATGAAAAGTGTTTGAGGTGTTCTTATAAGAGAGCACCATGTAGAGGTTATTCATATTAAGATATAGATAGATCCCAATCTTCCTTGGTATCATGGCATCTACACCTATCTCCATGATAAAATCCTCATAGTCTTTGTAGGCATAGTCAATCCGATCGATTTCATAGTCATTGTATCACATTAATTAGTTCACTCAATAATGTAACAATCTCATATGTCTAACCTTATATTATTAGGATCATTGATGTATTTGTATTCATAGTCAATTAGATCAATTTTTTAGTCATTTTCTATTATGGGGAAAGGAAGGGAGTGAGTATAAACAAAAGTTTATAAAACATGAAAAGGGTTTAAGTTGTTCTTAAAACCTAGTTTAATATGTAATAGGTGATAAGTATTAAATAACAAAAATAATATGAAAATGCCATTTTGTGTTTATTGATAAAATATATATTTGTTGTAAATGATGTAGAACAGTTTTTAAATTGATCTCACTTCCTCTACTCTTCTTGTGTGTGTGTGTGTGTGTGTGTGTCCTTCATTCTTCATATCACTCAAATGAAAATGAAGAATTTAAAAAAAGAGTGCACTCTTGATTTGGTAATGAAGGTTGTAGACACCTAAAACTAGCCACCGATAACCTTCAACTAGGCTTTTGACCAATTTCTACCAAAGCATCATAATTTGTCCTAAAACACTAAAAAATATTAAATGGGTTAAAATTGTTATATACAAGTGCTGATTTTGGCTAGAGTATCACTAAATGGGACAATTCAATTTATGAAGTAGCTAACTTGGTCAGATCATTTCAAGTCAAAATAACATTTTTGCACTTGGATACTCTGGATTACTCTTTTCTACCAAATTTATTGCACAAGACACATGCCTTTGTTATTTTGAATTGGAAGAATCCTAGATGGGATAATGGATCTAACACATCTAACATAGCCTTTCAATTCCAATCCAAACAAATTTCAATCCAACAATGAGAGATTTTGATTGATTTGATTAATTTATACACAAAGAACCAAGATTTGCATCAAAGTTGCCTATTCATGTTTAAAAGATAATTAATCCAAATCATGAGCCGAATTAAAAATTATATGAATATTTTTGAATAATTTTTTTGGAAATGAATATTGAATATCTACATCATCAAATGACATCATTTCTATGGGGTGGCATCCACAAGCCATAAATGCATAAAATATCAGGATTAAGCCACCCCATGCCTCATTAAGTCCCTCCATGCCTCTTAAATGGCCCTCTATCCCAAATATTTATGGGGGATATTTATAAATTTAATTACATAATTGGATTTATTCATGACCACACATTTCAATATTGAGACGGATGGTCATGGTTGATCTTGAACCATTTTGGAAATCTATAAATAGAAGAGCCATGAACATGAATTTTAAGCTATATTGTTACAAAGTTATAATGCTAAATTGATTCTAAAACTTTATGCATTTTATTGTTATAATGCCAAATTATTCAACCAAGCCAAAGCCACAAGCCACATGGTACCAAGAGGAGATGAAGGTAGCCACACTCCATTGAAGAAGATCTCTTGAAGCACAATCCAAGCAAGCCAAAGAAGGAGACTTTTGGAGCAATCAAGGATTTGGTGAGAAATTGGTGTTTTGTGTTATATTTTTCATTTCTTTCCATTTATAGTTGTGTTTTCAAAAAAAAATTCCCTCTCTACATTCCCCCTAGTGACTAGGCCTAGAGATACTATGTTTTTGATAAAGTAAGGCAACAAACCAGGGGCCAAACCCTATATAGTCAAAAAAGACAAGAAGGCAAACAAACAAAAAATGCCTTCAGAGAGATGACAGCAGAGCCGAGAATAATAAATAAAAATAAAACACAAGCCACGTGAAGACCAAAGTCAGAGAGGTCTCCCCTTACATAACTATTGATTTGATAATATCATTGAGTTTCTCATTCTCTATGTTGTTAGCATACCCAGTATTACCCACCACTTCTAGCATAGACATGTTCAGCAGAATTATATTATGAAGCCCTTTGGTGAATACCTTCTCCAGCTTCTGAATGTGGTCCTTCAGGGCCCCAATTTTAGTTTTCCAATCAGTCTCATTCTCAGTGCCCTCACCAACTTCTTCGACATATATTTTCCCTTATTGTCAGCAGTTCCCATAGTGTCAGCACCCTGCTCCTCAGTAACCTCAAAATCCCTAGTAGCCTACTTCCCTCTAGTGTCCTCAAAAATTTCTTGGATTTCTAGCTCCTCGGACTCTTTCTCTTGGGTTGCTTCTTTTGAAGCACTTTCTAAATTCAATCTGGCCTTCAGGGCTGGTTTACCAACAATCCACCCCAACCTTTGCACTCTGGAGAGGAATCCTTCCATATTAATTTTGGAAGGCTTGTGAGATTTGCCACCTTGGCTCCCTATGGCCCTACCTGAATTCCTGTGGGTCCCTTCCATAGTCTCTTTAATATTTTATTCCTCTTCATCAACCTTTCTCTTCTTGCCCTTCTTGCTCGCAAAGGAGATGGGGGTATCAACAGGGGTCTTTTTAGGGTCATCAATACGCCTCATTCTTGACAATTCATCTCCTTTTGAATGATCTCCCTAATGTTTAAGGGAATATGAACACCTTGTCACCACACCCTTCAACCTAAAAATTGCTGCCCAAGGTTGGCACAAGCATTAGCGACCCTGTTGCCTTCTCTATAGGTATGGGAAATCTCATCTTTGGAAAACATTTGTAAAAGAAATTGGATATCAGTAATGATGTCTTTTAGCTTGATTCCCACATTTGAAGCTTTATTAATGGCATATATGACCATCTTAGAGTCTCCTTATATATTCAAGTTCCTTATTCCTAGGGATATAACTAACTTTAATCCCCATAATAAAGCCATTACTTCAATATAGTTATTGCTCTAGCATCCAATTCCACCAGCATAGATAGCAAACATCCATCCTTTATCATCCAACTTGGATGCCCCATCAAAGTTGAGTTTCATCCAGTTAAGTTTAGGGGGGATCCATTTAGTATTAAGTCTCTGTAGTATTTTAGAGTTATTATACCCAGGGATCTAGTTTAAAACCTTCCATTTGGCTGTAATTTGGCTTTCAATTTGAGATAGGGGTTTTTATACAACATGAATATGAGTTGTTGTAACACTTTCCATAATGGTCTTAGCAAAGGAGTTAAACACCTGAGAAGCATTTCTAGCAGTGTCCCTAAAAATTTTGTGATTGCGCTCTATCCATAAAGTCCAACTCAAACATGGTAGAGCTTGCTTCCATAATTCCATAAGCCAGGGATGTGTGAAGGTTGGGTTCTAGCTAAGAATTACTTCTTTAAGGTTAGAATTGCAGACCCATTCAATACCAAAGTTGTTAAGTATTGTGCCCCATAATTCTTGGGCAAACTCACAGTGGATAAAGAGGTGTGAAACTGATTCCTCTTCTGAACCACATAGGAAACATCTATTAACCAAAGTAAACCCTCTCTTTTGAAGGTTATCATGAGTAAGGATTTTGTTATGAGCAGCAACCCACTAAAACATGTTAATTTTTAGAATAAGTTTATGATTCTAAACCTTTTTCCATACATCTTTATTCTAATCTTTAGGAATGAGCAGATGGTAAGTAGATTTGATAGAGAATGATCCATTCTTATCTGGACAGTAGTATTATTCATCCTCCTGAGGAAAGAGAGGGATTTTGATCTCCTAAACACACTACTAGATCTCCCAAACTCTTGAGAAAAGCTCAGGCCAGTGCACATAGCAATCCAAAAGATTTTTCCAGCTCCTCATCCCATTGTTATTTTCCATATAATCACTGACCCTATCTCCAAAAATCTAGGTAGTCAAGTTAGAAATCTCTCCATAGTTTCCCTATGTGATGAGAGCCTTGTCCTTTAACTAGATATCATCCCAGAATTTAATATGTCAGCCATTTCCAAGTTTCCATCTAACTCCCTATTTGAGAAGGCTTCTACTTTTTAGCATTTTATTCCATATCACAGATCCCTGGGGTAATCTTGTCTATTGAAGAAATTTAGAATCATCAATGCTATGCATATATTTGGCATACATTATTTCCCCCGAATCATTGTTTTTATGGATCAGGTTCCAACTAACCTTTGAGAGAAGGGCTTTGTTCATGTTCCTGATGAACCTAATATTAAGTCCACCATGAGATTTTAGAAGACACACTTTTTCCCATCTGACTAAAGACATTCTCTATTTGTCTTCCACTCCCATCCATACAAATTTCCTTTGCATCTATTCCAGTTTCTTAGTAAAATATGCAAGAATTTTAAAAAGAGATAGGAAGTATGTAGGAATACCTTTCAGTGAAGCCCAAAGAAGTTGTAGTTTACCAGCACTGCTGAGTTGTTTCCCCTTCCAACAAAGAAGTTTCCTCTACATTCTTTCCACAATTCCATTCCAAAATCTAGGAGATACCTCTTTGACCAAGAGTGGGAGACCTAGGTAGGTAGCTGGTAGGACATCTTCAACACATTCTAATATATCAATGATTATATGTCTAAATTCATTAGGAGTGTTGAAGAAATACACATTACTTTTATGGAAATTTATCCTTTGTCCTGACTCTTTGGCATAATTATTTAAGATATTCTTCCATCTTTTATCCTCAATCATTGATGATATTCTAAATAAGATGGTATCATCCACAAACTATTGTACCACCATAGGCTGAAGGGAGGAGGCAGGTTTGATGCCCACTAGCTTTTTTGAGGCTATATCTGCTTGTATGTATCTTCCTAGTGCCTCAGCCATAATGATGAATAAGTACAAGGAGAGAGGGTCTCCCTGATGAATTCCTCTTGAGGATGAGAAAAACCCTCTAGGAACACCATTAACCAACACTGATAATTTTGCAGAAGAGACCGCATTCCATAACAAGCGAGAAATTTTAGCATTAAACCCAATTTTTTTGATCACTTGGAATAGAAAAGTCCATGAGACTCTATCATAAGCTTTAGAAATATCAAGCTTGAGAGCCATCCTAGGGATTTTGCTCTTATCCATGGAGTGAATAGTTTCATGTGTGGTGATCATAGCATCAAGAATCTGCCTACCTGGGATGAAACCTTTTTGAGCAGGAGAAATAATTTTGTCTAGAAAAGGTTAAATCCTCATGACCAACATTTTAGTACATAACTTGTACATAGTGTTGCATAGACTAATGGGCCTAAAATCAGTGAGGTGTGAAGGTTGTGATTTTTTAGGAACAAGTACTATGAAGGTATTATTAACTTGTTTCAAAAGTTTACCTGATCTAAAAAAAACATACACAATAGCCATGAGGTCCGCTCCTACTATCTCCTAATATTCCTAAAAGAATATAGGAGGAAAGCCTTCAGGACCTAGGGCTTTAAAAGCACCCATGGAGAATAAAACAACATGGACTTCTTCCTTGTATATAGGATTTAACATCTCCATATTATCTTCTTCCATTCTCAAATAGGGGATTTTATCAATAAACTGATTCATATGTCTATCGATTCTATCATTATTATTTTCTTCTATAAGTAGATTCTGAAAGAAAGCCCTCACTTGTTCCCCTATTTCATTATCCTCAGTAATAATGTCACCATTATCTAGGACAAGCTTAGTTATTGAGTTGGCTTTCTTATGTTTTATAGTTGAGAGATGAAAAAAGGCAGTGTTCCTATCCCCCTCTTTAGGCCATTGAACACGAGATTTATGTTTCCAAAAAACCTCTTCTCTTTCAATAAGATTCTTCCATTCTAAAGACAGGATATTCTCTTCTTCTAAAGTGTCCTCAGATTCATCCCCTTGATCTATCAGTTGCTGTATATCCTTGAGTTTTCCCACTATAGTTTTCTTCTGTTGGAAGACTTGCCCAAAGTTGTATCTATTCCATCCATAAACTTCTTGTTTAATGTGTTGGAGTTTGTTGACTATTCTAAACATAGGAGTACCTTGAATAGGAATTTTTCACCATTGGGCCACCATTTATCTAAAGTCTTTATGTTTGATCCACATAGCTTCAAAATGGAATGGGGAAGGTCCAGAATGTCCCTGTTCTCTCTAACTGAGGAAGATCAAGCAGTGGTCAGGCATGGTTCTAGGGAAAGCCTGTGCCTACATATTATGATAATCCTTCCAGTTATTTGATATAAGAAAGCTATCTAATTTAACCTAAATCATTTGATCTCCTCTTCTTTTATTGGTCCAAGTAAAATTTTGGTTTTGTAGCTCTATGTCCAATAATCCCCAATCAGTGATGAATTTAGCAAAGTCGAACATGTTGTCTGAGTAATCCATAATTCCACCCTATTTTCAGAAGGGTATAGAGGAGTGTTAAAATCTCTAGCTAACATCCATCTAATGTTCTAGGGATTATTCTTGAAACTGCTCAGGTCTACCCATAATTTCTGTCTCAAAGCTCTGTTATTCGGTCCATAGACATTGATCAATGACCAGTTCAAAGATTTCATAGAAAAATTTGTAATCAAGAAGTGTTTATTATAAGCCATAAGATACCCTTGGATTTTATCACTATTCCACATAGTGACAATCCCCCTTGAAGCCCCTTCAGTAGGAATAATGCAAAAAGCCGCCTTAGGCCATATATAGGCAGCAATTTTTGTAAAATTCTCCTCATTCATCTTGACTTCTTAGAGTAATAAAATATCTAATTTATTATCTAAAATGGAGTTTTTAACCTCAAACTACCTTAAGGGACTATTAAAGCCCCTCATGTTCCAAGATAATATTCTCATTTAGAGGGTTTGGGGGGTTGGGTCTCCAGTGTATTCTATTTACCACTGGTAATCTCCCTAGCAATCTCTCTTTGTTTTATTTCTCTTAGGGTTGGCCTCCCTTGTTTGGGCTTAGTGCCAACATCTACAAATTTTGTACCTTTTTGGTTCTTTTTCTTTGGGGTAACCCATTCCTCCTATTCAATACTGCTACTTTATCCTATTACACCTGTTGCTAAGTATTTTCCTACTTGGTCTCTGACTTTTAGAGCATGGAAAATGTTTGTATTTAGTTGTGGGTTTACTTCTCCTTTAGTGGGAATTTTTGGAGTTACTTCTTCCTATCCAACTCTTAAAACTTTGTCTTCTTCATTAACTTCCTCTATCAAAAGGTTACCTCTTTCTCCTTCCTTAGACATATTAGTCTATTTTCTAGAGGGTTGGCTATGTTAAATATAGCCTTCTGACTATCATCTGATACTATATTTTCCTTTGGGACAGCTTTTCCCTCACTAGTAGTGATATCCTCCTTTCCCGTCTCCTCCTCTCCCTTTTCTGTGTTGTCAGGATTTTCCACATTACTCTCTGTTTCCTACTTGTTGTTCTTTCTGTAATTGAGAACCTGATCCTCCCCTTCAATATGGAAATAATTTTTCCTCCCCTTTTGCTTTGTTTTGCATTGTGTCATTAAATATCCCTTTCTCTTACATATTCGATAGAAAGTGATAGCATTTTCATAAATGATCAGTTGAGTCTAGGTCCCATATTTAGATTTTAGCTCTGTGGTCGTAGGGAGAGTCCTATTTATTTCAACATTGACACAAAGTCTAGTGTACACACATCTAGACTTTTTTCTAGTTATATGATCTGTAGTGACATATTGGCCAATAGAATTGCCAATAGCTATGAAAATTTTTCCATCCTAGAATTCCAAAGGGAACCTTGGCAGTCTTACCCAAGTAGGAGCAGACTTATTAAGATCTGAGTTAGGATCAAATCCTAGTTTCCACAAGTATATAGCAAGAGAATGTGGGACATACAGCCATGGTCTTCCAGCAAGAGTAGTGATCATGTCCTACCTATTTGTAAAACTAAAAAGGAATAGGCTTCTTGCCATGGCAGTGATTGAAACACTACCCTTAACTTTCTACCTAGACAAAACCCATTTCCTAATCATTTCGATACTAAGATAGAAATAAAAAAACTTACCTACCAATGTAAGGTCCATGGATGCCATGATTTCCTCCACCAGATCATCTGGGATATGCAAGGCCGTGCCCTCTGAGATAATAGGGAGGCTCATCATGCTTTTCAAGGGGCATGTCTTTTCACCTATAAGTGCCTTCTTTGATCTGTTGGATGGACTATCCACTACCAAATTTTTGACCAGATCCCTAGAGGCACTACCACTAGTAGTGTCCTCCATTAGATCTGTGATCCCACTGGTCATACTCAAGGGGCCTAACTTGGAGGGAAAAAACTAGTTTCAAATGTTGTCCACACGCAAAACCTCCTAGAGATGCTATGTTAGTTAGTGTGTTTATTTCATTTTTTTTCAATTTGGATCTAACATGATACTAATCATCCTCCCTTGAGTCAAATTTATAGTCTACATAATGTCACACCTGGTGGGATAAGATGCATCCCATATATGAAGGAAAGCATGAGGCAATTTTAAAAATTCAATTTGGATTCTTAAAACTCTTTCTAGGTGATTTTATAATTTGGTTTGGCTCAATTTTTATCATGATAAGTTTACACAGGTAACTGTCCATGGTTAGAGGAACCACTGATGGTTGAGTAAACTATTGATGTTCATTTCCAACCATTGATGGTCAAGTGAAACCATCATTGGTTAGTTATAACCATCATGGATCACTGGATTTTTCTTAAAAACACATACCCGAGAGCTAATAGACCATTTTAAAATTCTTGGTTTGGGGTCATACAAACTCTATTTTTGATGATATTTTTTAAACCATGTGTTTTCTCCTAAATTTTCATAATATGATATCTTTTAGATTCAAGTTACCTAGATTTTTCATTAAAATTTTAAAATATCTTTAAATGTTTCTAATCTAACACATTTTCTTTTGGGGTGATGCCTTTAGGTAGACAGATATCCACTGACGGTTAGCATAACCATCATTGCTCGATAATAGTGTTAAGGAGACAATCACTACCGATCACTATCACTATGTTATTTTCAAAAATATAGACTTGAGACCTTCATTTTCAAAGTTTATTATTCCAAACTTAAAACAACTTCAAAGCTAAAGGACATACTAACTTTTTCATTGTAGGGCCAATTTGAAATATTTTAAATCATGCTCTTTAGACATCTTTTGAATATTTAAAATAAATTAGGAACATTATTTTTGGGATTAATGAAAAATTTATATGCTTAAGTAAATGCTTTGATAACTATGCTTTGAAAGTTAAAACTTAAGACCAAGGGGTCAAAAGAACACCACCCAACTTTTTATTTGGTGTTTAAAATTGAACTCATTTGTCCAAGTTTTGTATTCAATAGTTGGTTAACTTAGTTTTTAATTAGTAAAAAGAGGGACATTACATGTATGCTCTTCCATCTGTCCCCTTTAGGGAAATTTTGGAATCAAAATGCCATCCTTATTGTAAATAGCGTAGTCCAAGGTATAAAAAGAACGTCATTTAAAGCCCTCCCCAAAAACTTGCAATAGTATTAGGTGATCTTGAGGCGACCAAAAAGTCTTTCTATTGTGTCATTTATTTCATTGCATCTTTGTTTGTGAGGGGGACTTCATTACCTATCATAATTTTTATAGGGTAGCTTTGACCCATGGTTTATCTTCCAACATTGACTTCATCACCCCCACTAAGATCAGAGGTTTGAATGGTTAAACCACATTTTAATGTTGGGGTTAAGCATTGAGATGTATCTACACATTGGACATCGCACTACACTGAGCAAGTGATAGATGTAGTGGTTGTAAAAAGGGAAACACCTTTTTACAACAAATTAAGTTTAAAAAACACATAATTAAAGTGTGCCTTTTTTCATCATTTGATGTGAAAGTCATTGTGCAATTGATCCATTCTGAATGTTTGAAAACTAATTAGTTTTAGTCAACCCCACTTTTCCACACCCTTTATAGGATTTAGGGAGATTTACTTAATTGTATTTTGTCATTTTCTTACTTGGTGTTTGGAGACTAAAACTGATGTGTTTGTTTATATGTCACTCTTTTATCTAAAGAGGTGTTATGATATCCATTTTACACCACACTTATGCCTTGAAATTTTTTCTAAACAAGTTTATGTGTGTATTACTTGTTTGAGATGGATACCATTACATTTCCAAAATCATATCAAAATATTTGCCTTTGATTCTTTGAAACATAACATTGATCACATCATTTAAGCATGCTTATGTTGTCAAGCTACTCAATTTATTTAAAAACTTATTTACCATTACACTAAAACCCATTTGTTTCAAACCATGTCACATCAGCCATTTGGACCTTGTTTATGCACCATCATATTGTCCAATCTTGACTAGCTTATTTGGTCAAATCCTAGTCTTCAACATTGAGTTTTCAATTAACCTTGTCAAGTTTGTATTCAAACATTGATTGATTTCTATTTAGGCCTTAATTAATAGGGTTGATACATAGATATTTATATTTTGGGTTACATAACATTTATTAATTGATTACTCAAGCTTGATGACTATTTATTATTTATTTGTTGAATGCCTATCCTCATCATTGTTTGTGCCTTTATTTTGGAGAACATAACATTTCTCCAAAAGCCTTTTGCCTTGTGGCCTATACCAACTGATCATGTTTATGTTTGATTCTGTGTTATCAATCTATGTCAAAGTTATTTCCAAACTTGTTAGATTAAATAAAATTCACATCAATCCTTTGTTTCAAGCCTATATTTTGATGTTGTTTGGCCAAAAGTCCTAGCACAACCTATTTGAGCCAAGATTTTGACTCTGCATTTGGACAAAATACCTAGCAACTCTTTTCCCTTTATTAGATTAGACCTTGTTTGGAGCACTTTGACCTAGACCTTTGACATGCCAATTTTTATTCAGATGCTTGACCTTTTATGTGTATGATACTTGACATTAGACATTTGATGTTGGAATATTTTATGCCAAGTCTTAACACAAACCATTTTAGAGATATAACTCCATTTTTAGACCACATTAGAGATATAACTCCACCTTCGACCAAGTTAGACCAAGTTTGAACTATTTGTCCTTTGGACATAGTTTTTCAAAGTTTGCAAAACTCTAAGCATTTTTTTTTAAATATTTCATCATTTATGTGGATATGTCTAGCTACACTCATGGTGGAGTCATGTACAATCCAACTTATGATAGAATGGATGTATAAAATTTTATTATAAACCCTTACAAAGATATATTTTCTAAGGATTCTTATTATTCTCCTTATACTACTCTATATGGGGAACATAGTCCAAATCCACATAATCCAATTCAAAACCCTGACTGAGACGATATGGTTTATGAGGACTTGGATGCTTTAGCTTATGTGAATAATTAGGCTCCACCACATCATACAATTTCTATTCCAAGACCATAATTCCCAACCATTTCTATACCAAGACCTCATCCTTTGGCTTGTGTGAGCCACCAAGTTTCATGATGCTCTAGTTAAATCTGTCTAAGTCCTCATCCTTTGGCTTGTGTAAGCAATCAAGATCCATAATTCCCCTTTATCATTCCAAGACCTCATCCTTTGTATTATGTGAGTAATAAACCTCTAGGTTGCCTTATTGTTACCATTTCAAGACTTCATCCTTTGGCTTGTGCAATCAATAATGCTCCCTAATACCTTACCATTATCCAACCACAAGCCATTCCTTATCCATTACTAATCCAATCAATACCTCAACCAAGTTGATCATTCAAATTTTTATAATAGTTCAAAACTAGTATTTTCTAACTCATTGGAAACCAAGGCCAAGAGAATCAACCAATCTAAGATGTTTATGTTAATCCAACCACTTGTGATAAGTCAACCTATGATGAATTACCTATTGATCCTATAACAATTGTCGAGGAATCTCAATCTGATTAGCTTGTCTTTGCTAAGTCATTTTTTAATGATTATAACTTTCTTTAGGTAAATCATTACCTTGACCATATGCCTATTTTTAAAGAGCCTCATATTGATAATCCAATCTCTAAGGATTTATCTCTTGACCTTTTTCCCATCCTAGAGGAGTCCCACTCTGACAAACTAGTCTCTATGAAACCCACCATGCTATCATAGGCCATTACAAGTCCAAAACCAAACATTCAATAATAAATCATTATAATAGAAAACCCATCAGATGAAGAATCAAAATTAGAATTAGGTTATATTCTTAAACCGACATTAGATTTAGAATCAAAATCATAATCAACATCAGTCTTACTATCGGATTTAGAGTCCTTTGAGTCATAATCAAATTCTAAAAAAGAATACATTCATGACTATTACAATATTAGTTATGCATGCCTCATAGATTAGTTTGAATACATTTTTTATCCTTCTAAATTTTTTGAGGATGAGTACTTCAGCTTTGACATGAGTTCTACTAGTATCTTCTATGAGGATTGTGCTGCCAACCCCCATTCCAATTTCATTACCACCAACCAACATAGCCATATTATTAACATTCCACCTCTCACAAGTGTCGATTGGGACTAATAGAATCACACTTTATTTAACTACATCCATGGAAACATATCAATTGAAAAAGAGCAAGGAGGCCAAGACCATATTCATGTAAAAGAAGAACCATCTCTTAGTGAAACCTTTTTGGAGGCATTAGATGACAATAAAAATTCAAACTCAACATCTTTAATTGAAAATTTTTTAGAAGCACTAGAATAAAATCAAAGTCAAAATTCAATGTTCATTAGTGAAACCTTTTTGGAGACACTACAAGACAATCAAGACAACTTCATTGGTGAAAACCTCATTAAGGCACTGATAGCTGAGCATAAAAGTTCTTCACTACTTAATGAAGACATTATTCAAAATCAAATAAAAATAGCTTCCAATCTACAAGATAATCAGATGGTAGCTACTCTCAAGCCCAAATAATGGAAAATTTTGGGGGTATTATTGAGAGAATATTTAGAAGTATTCAGCCCTACCACATCCAAAGTTATGTCAAATCTGACATCACCAACATTACATGTGACTGAAATTCCCAATCTTAATTTTTTTCCTCTCCATCATTTATTTTATTATCATCCACCATTTTATTTCAGAAACAAATATATCATCCAACTTTTATCCATATTTACCATACATGGCCACACTTTCCTTTGTAGAGGCTATGAAGATACCTTGTCTTGATGGTAGAAAGAATCAAAATCAATGACCAATGAAAATCACAAAAACATAATTTGCATCCAAATCTACAGGTAATTATTTATAGAAAAACTATTCAAATGAGGTGTGGGATATAAATTAATATGATTGATTATTTTTTTTATATCATTTGTTGATCAAGATGTGCATCTCTACTTCAGCAAGAACAATAGAATCCAAAACCACACCTAGGCCAAAAACATGTACCATACCATTTCATAATGCCATGCCTATTTGCCATTATCGCATATCCTTTCTAATCACCTTATTACTTGGGGGTAACCCTCTTACCATTTTATCCAATCTATCAAAAACTATCATTATCCTAGAGAAAAACCATTCCATTTTACCATATCATTCTTATCTAGACCAAAGCCTATTTTTAGTCATCATATCCAATCCTGTTTTGATCTTGGTTACTTTGGTTCTTCTCATACATTTTATGATGGGATTATGATCTAGTTTCACCAATATATAAAATTTGTGTTTTAGTGATAGTCTATGAAATTAGTGTGACAATTGATTTGGTAAGATATCATTCATTTTCCATCTTATATCAAGTTTGTTTATGTGATCCTAATTATAACCACCTATGGAAAAATCAATGTTTCATCAATCTTACTAATAATTATAACCACATATGGGAAAATTAGTATAATTGATCTAAACCATTATATCCTAGTTATAATCGCCTATGGGTAAATTAGGGGCAACATTTGTTTATCATTCATTATCACATCACCTTACTATCATTATTTGCATTTGCCTAGCCATTTTCTAGATATGAGAATGTGTTTGGACTTAGTTGGCTTTTTCTTGCCTTTTGTGTGGACAAAATTATTATGTATTGAGGTCATTTCAAGACTATATGGTCCATGCTCAATTTTTGTTGTCACCTCAGTCCCCCTTTCGATGCACTCTCACCATTTTATAATAAATCTAAGCCAAACGCTCTCATTATTTTGTGTGTATCTATCTTGTCATTCTCTAATGAGTTAACATACATTAAAATGCCAAAAACATTCAAATATTTCAAAATCCAAAAACATTTATCCTATCTAAGCCTAGTCAGTTATCCTTGATCCATCTTACTGGGGCATGGTCATTGTTAGGATATTTTCTTTTACTTTTGTTTTTAGGCTTTCTATTTATTTGTTTATTTCAAGTTGTTTGTATGTTTATGTGTTTTTGTTGTGTTTCTTTGTTTTTTCACTTGCCTATTTATTTTATTTCAACACTATTTCCTTGACTTAGTTTATATGTGTTCATTGGGTGATTCTTTACACACATTATTCTTGAGTCCATCCATATTTATACATCAATATTGTCATTATGGTTTTTATCATTGGTGCATTATTTTTGAGTGTTTATTGGATCAGAAGTCAAAACTTATGCATATTTTGGGATAATCATCATGGTTTTCTATTATGATGCATACTATCATATGCTAAAGAAAAAATTAGCTTCAAGAAGGTCTACAATCAGTGAATTTACAAAATTTTCTCCTTTGCACCTCAAAAAATCCTTCCACCCACCTTGATCAAATCAACCCATTGACCATTCTAGTTGTATCATTACGAATAAGGGTAAGCATCTCCTCATTGGTAGGTATAACTAAATCATTTATAATGATCAATCTTATTCTTCTATCCATCCCTTTCATCACTTTGTAAATCTTCATATGTTTGGTTTTTTATGGCTTATTTAATCATTAGACCATCTCATATATGTGTGTACCCATTCATCTTCAATATATATTCTAGGTTATATCCTTGAGTCATACTTACTAATCTACCTTAACTGGAGCACAAACATATCAAACATCATCTTTAGCCAATCCAAGTCCTCTTAATGATTATAACCACCTATGGGCAAATCATTATTTTGACTTTTATTCCTGATTATAATTGTCTTTGGGCAAATCAATATCCTTTTTAAATAAATGCATGTAAGCATTTTATCATTTGGATTAATCTCAATGATGGGTTAATTCCACCTTGAGGGACCATCCATCCACATATGTGATGGCCGCTCCCTTGAGGGGGAATTAGCATA
The DNA here is from genome assembly GCA_037957365.1 of Torreya grandis. NCBI lineage: Eukaryota > Viridiplantae > Streptophyta > Pinopsida > Cupressales > Taxaceae > Torreya > Torreya grandis. The sequence continues at coordinate 927,691 of JARHVA010003874.1, read as the reverse complement.
GGCTTCCCAAACACCATTTAGAGATTTTTTTAATTCAATCATCATATTTTTGGCATATAAGCCTTTACTCATTATTTGAGAAGACATTGTTATTCTTACATTTTGCAATATCTTCCCAAATAGGGGCAAACTATAGATAGCTAAAATTGGTCACTGATAACCTTCAACTAGGATTTTGACAAATTTTTACCAAAGCATCACAATTTGGCCTTAAATCTAAAACACATTAAATGTTTTGAAATTGTTATATACAAGTGCTGATTTTGGCCAAAGTGTCACTAAATTAGACAATCCAATTTATGAAGCAACTAACTTTGATCAAATCATTTTGAGTCAAAATGACATTTTCGCACATGGGTGCTCTAGATTGTTCTTTCCTACCAAATTTCTTGTATAAGACATGTGCCTTTTTTATTTTGAATTAGCAACATCCTAAATGGGATAATGGATCCAACACATCTAACATTGCCTTCTAATTCTAATCTAGTCAAATTTTGAGCCAATAATGAGACATTTCAATTGATTTGATTAATTTGTACACAAAGAGCTAAGATTTACATCAAAGTTGCCTAATCATGTTTAAGAACTAATTAATCCAAATCATGAGCCTAATTAAAAATTCCATGGAGATTTTTGAATATTTATTTTTAGAAATGAATATTGAATATCTACATCATCAAATGACATCATTTTTATGGGGTGGCATCCACAAGCCATAAATGCATAAAATATCAAGATTAAGCCACCCCATGCCTCATTAAGACCCTACATGCCTCTTAAATGACCCTCTATCCCAAATATTTATGGTTGATATTTATAAATTTAATTACATAATTGGATTTATTCATGGCCACACTCTCAATCTTCGCCACACATATCAATCTTGAGATGGACAATTATGGTTGATCCTGAACCATTTTAGAAATCTATAAATAGAAGAGCCATGAACAGGATTTTTTAGTTGTCTTGGTGAAAATTTTTAATGCTAAATTGATTTCAAAACTTTATGCATTTTAGTGTTATAATGCCAAATTATTCAACCAAGCCAACGCCACAATCTACATGGTGCCAAGGGGAGATGAAGGTAGCCACACTCCATTGAAGAAGATCTCTTGAAGTACAATCCAAGCAAGCCAAAGAAGAAGCCTTTTGGAGTAATCAAGGATTTGGTGAGAAATTGGTGTTTTGTGTTCATATTTCTCATTTCTTTTCATTTCTAGTTGTGTTTTCAAATGGTTTTTCCCTCACTAAACTCCCCTAGAGACTAGGCCTATAGATGTTATGCAAGTTAGTGTGTGTTTTTCATTTTGTAATCAACATGATACTAATCATCTTCTCTTGAGTAAAATTCCTAGTCTACAAAGGTCAACCCTTGATGATCAATGTTTCCAATATCTATTGTTATTTTATTGAGAGTCATCCCTTGTGTTTTATGTATGGTTAGATCTCATGCCATTTTGATAGGCATTTGGTAGATATTACCCCATGTAACATGAATAACTAGAAGATGTGTTGAATTAAAAATATCCCAAGGGCACCATAGTAATTTTTTAAGGTAACAACCATGTACATAGATAAGGAAGGTAGATTTGAATCTGTGTAGTAAACAATGTGAACTATTTATCTAATTGCTCTATTAACCAACCTTGCTTTCACCCATATATTGTATGTCAACATAATCTTTTTTATTTTACTTATAAGAATGAATTATTCAAATTGAGTGTCATGGTTTGGTATAATATATTATTCTTTATGCTCTATTTTACATATTTCTATTGGAATGTTTAATGATTTTAGCATTTGCTTATTATATATTGTTGTCAATTTATTATTTGCATACAAATGTGTTGATACTTTGAGAACTTATTGTTTTTATAGATGTATAAAGGATGATGTTATTGAAAATATCATATTCTAGTATTATTTGTTTATGTTTACATTTCTGATGTTGGTCAATAAATTAATAAATAGCAGCTAATTTTCTATGAATCCCTGTTGACAAAAAAATTTGTGTAATGTTACAATCATGGTGAAATTTTCCTAAAGTATGTGGACAAATAACTTTCCTACATACATTGGTATGTCATTTATAGGGGGAAGTTATCCCAGGAACCAATAAGTATAACTACGTAACCTCTAAAATCTTTGGTGTTATATTGAGGAAATGCCTCACATAATCAGCTATCTATATTTCTCAACATCTTTAAGCCTATGAAGATAATTTCATTAATGACTACATATTGAATGTGTTACATTTCTTCTTGAAACATTATCAGTTCTTGTCCTTCAAGTGTTTCCAATTCATGGATAGGAATGCAGAGGATTGAATGTATTATTGATGCATTTATGTTAAATGTTTTTCCACAAGTTGGATCAAGGAGTATTAAGGGATAACTAGTTATCCATTCAAGTCCATTTAGGCTACATTTGATGTATATAATCAAATATTATTTACTTGTACTATTGTTCCTTTTATAATCATCTTGAGTGGTAGATCCCATGTGTTATTTTTGGCATGCTATAAAACAATGTTGAAGTCTAGTTGTTAGTTACATGATAACACACTTAGTATCAATTCACTTGTGTACTTTGTATATTTATTTTTGGTTATTATGTGTTGATAATATATAAATAATGATCCTATTGTGTGTAGGCTGAGTAATACCTCAAAATGATTCCAATTTTGGTTGGATTTGAAGTCATAAAGCCCAATAATTTTTATGTCATATATGTTATTCTCTCTCAATGGGTGCATGTAGAATAATATTTACCCCTAATGCATTTCCACTTCCATATATACATTTTATTGAGTGTCACTAGCATCAACACTTGAGTCAACATTAGTGTGTTATTATGTAGAGATCCACTCAATATGCCATGGAACATAAAGATCCTTGATTTCCTCCCATTGTGTAACAATGTCCTATGTAGTTAATCTAATGTCCAATACAATGCTACAAAATGGTTCATATGGTAGGAGGTCTAACCAAAACAAATCTTCATATGTTGGTGAATTAGTAAGAGGTATAATAGATAAACAAGGGAACATGTGAATAATTGCTTATTATTTTATTTCTCCATTGATTATATTTTATTTTATTTTTGAAATAACATGTTTAATAAGCCTCAATGAGTGGTAATCTATATAGAAAATAAGGATGATTTATATATGCATCAATCAAAAAATGGTAGTTTTCCTTCCTTAGGTGTGCTTTTAGAAACACATTTGAATACTTGTTTTCCAACATAAAAGGTAATGAGTGTTCTACTACAAATCATTATAGGTAGTTCTTGTCACATGTGGCATGTCTTTTATGCACTTATGTCATGGTCAAAAATAGTTTTTATGAGGAACTTGTTGCATGTAATCATTTCTAGGAGTTTGATTGTAACTATAGATAATATTCTAGTTAGCCCATGGTATTAGCTTTTAGATTTGTTTCCAGCTTTAGTTGCATACTTTCCTAGATATTTGAGCATAGCATGGTGGGAGACAATTGGCTAGAAATTAAAATTTGTACACCATATTCAAAACATGTTTTCATTTTGGATATTCACTCTTTCATCATTACGTACTAAAAAGTATGTTTTGTAGCCTTCATTGTCGATAAACATGCTTGACATTGTTTACAATGGCCAAAATGATTTGTATATGCATTTCAAAGTAGGCCCCTTATCTATAAACATGTAGATTCATATTATTTGGTGTGACATTGAACATGATTTATTAGACGCTCATAATATTTTAGAGCATCGGCATGAAATATTTAATTTGTGATGAGCAAGCATGAAATGTCAAGATTGGAATGATGTATTCTATTATGGATTGTTACATGGATTCCATGTTATCAAGTAACTATCAAATAATAGCCTTGTATAATCCACCTAAAGACAGTCTTCCTAATTTAGTGCATCCATGTTGGGTGCATTTGCTAACCATATAAATCCATGGATATGTGAAAATAATCTATGTTTTCATTGATACCTAATTTTAAAAATATAAATAAATATGTTTTCATATGGTGTTTTTAATGTGATTAGATATATCAAATATAGTTACAATATCAATACATGCACCAATAATCCCTGCTATGGAGATGATTATCTAGGATTTATTCATATAATATTGCAAGTATTTTATTTATGTATGGAGATGCAAGATGCATATTTTCAATAAGGTTTTGGTTTCTCCAATGATTAATATTATTTGTGAGAGTTATAAGGTTTCTTGGATTGAATTTATGTAACTCTATCCACTTGTATTTTTTGTTCATGGTGAAGAATAGTGTTAGGGATCCCAATTGTGTGATCGTATCTATTAGTTCATTTCTACACTTTGACAAAAATTAATGTGTACATATAAGCATTGATCTAAAATGCATTAGTTGATCTATAATAATAATATCAAGTAATTATGATAGATGTCACAAGTTTTAAATAGTTATTGGAAAATTGTCCTCAATGTTTTATTTTTCAAATATTGTTGTTATTTGGCTTCTATGGTGCATCATAGGGTTTAACAAGTAGCAGAAAAGTGTGAATGGATTCCAAAAATACTATCTTGGTACTAGAGTAAGTGCATATCATATTCATGTAATTGGAATTTATTAATATGAATTTATTGACTCATGGCAATTCCTATTGGGAAAAGAAAAGGAAATTACATAGAAAACAATCCATCTATGTTATGTCTATTGATAGGTGAGTTACTAATAGTTCACCAATTTATTATAGAGGGTAGACTACTATTGGTATTTTTTGTGTATTCTCTTATTTATTCTACCTATCTTTGTTCATTTGGAATATATGCTAAATAAGATGATATTTGATAATCATTTAGATTTTTAGCTCCACATGTGTCTCTATCAAAGTCTATATTGTTGATTTGCATGTCTCCCATGTATACAATATTATCTATGTTTAGGGAAATGAGATATCGATAGGTATAGAATGGATTGAAATAATTTATTGATTGTCAAGTTAAACATATATATGATTGGGTCCAATTTCTATTTTATATTTATTTCCTGTATGACACGTCTTATACTTACAAAATGATCATATGGTTTGTTTTTTTGTGCCAATTTATATTATCACCAAGATGTCAATATTTTTAGCTCAACATGAAAGGTATATAAAAAAAGAAGATATATCTTGAGGAAAGATAATAATTTTACCATTATATTTGTATTTTCCACCACATGCATGTCTTATTGTTGAGTTATGTTCCTATTATTGGTGTTGAGGCATTATTGATGTATTCAATGTTAAAGTCAAGATGGATGTCCAAAGTTGAGTTCATGCATGATGAGGTGGTATGTGACAAAGAAGTATTATGAAAAGGACTTTTTTGAAATCAACCTATCAATTCTTTCAAGGTTGATGACATGTCAAGGTCAAGATTAGGATATAAATTAAGTATACCTTTGAGTCTAGTCTTAAGGATCATTGTCATATCATAAGCATGTGTGTGAAGATGGTGGTCTAGTAAGATGAATAAACAAAAGTATGAGTGTATGTTTAATAATTCCCAAGAATACATATGAATTTTTGAAACACTCAATAAATTTTCAAGGCAAACATTTAGGGGTATGATTCTAAGCCTAAGCATGAAACCAAACTAGTCCTAGACTTTACTTGACCTAATAAGGAGTCTTGAAGTGTTATCATGAATTAAAATCATTGGTATAACATTTAAAATATTTTTTAAAATATGTAAACATGTATATAACTCATATAAGGTTTTAGAGGAGGCTTTTAGGTCAATTTTTGGCTTAGTCTTTACTTAAAGAGACCTAGTGTGATGGCATAGGCCTGGTAGCATGTTGAGGTGAGAAGTATGAGATTTGTATGAAGAAGGTTATAAGTGTGTGAGCATGGTATGAATCTATATGACATGAAAATGATTTTTTTGTAATATTAAAATATCTTTCAAGGTATGTTCAAGGTCTAAGTGTGACTAGTAATTTAAGGCCTAATATGCAAAGAGACCTAGTGCAGCCTAATGAGGGGCCAAGTTAATTTCCCAAGGTGATAGATATCTTGATACCATTTTAAAAAGAGTGAGAGTTTTTTTTAAGTTTATTTTATAATTTTTAGGTCATATCATGAAGAATAAAGCATGAAAATTGGTGTTGAGGTCTTTTGTGTGCATAAAATGGGGTGTTACAGACCCGAGAAGGATTTTTTTATACTCATTAGCATGTGCAACCTTTTCATGAGATATTGAGTAGTTCATGGTAGTTTTGGAAGGATCATAGAGAAAAATTAACCCCATGTCAAGACTATATGTATTTTAGGGCTCAACTACAACCCTTAGATTTCAAGGACTGTAATGTAAGCCTTAGAGTCTAAGGGTTGAATTTCAAACCTAAAACTTTAACAAATGCACAATAAGTTCAAGATACCTCTAATCCAAAATGAGGTCAAAAATTCACCTTGGTATGAAATACTATACATGAAAATTCCTTTCTCAAATATGATTTTCATGATCAATAGAGAAAAAATAACACACATATAAGAATGATTGCACCACCTATTTTCAAAATCCTAGAAAATTTATCTTAACCACAATGTTTATGTCAAAACCATATTTTTAATGAACTAATAAATTTTTAAATTTGATTTATGGGTCCAAATTTATGACCATTTAACCACTACCATGTCCAACGCTATCAAGATTAGAGGCCTATAATGCAGGCATCATGTTTTGAGCACTATAATGCAACCCTAACACTCTAAGGGTTAAAATGTGGCCCTTAGGTTATAAGGGATGAAATTTATCTCTTATAGTCTCAAGGATAAAATACAATCCTCAAACTCTAAGTGTTTCACTATAGTCCTCATATTTCTAGGCCTATAATGTAGGAACATAACTCTGGCTTCTTTAAAAAGGGAAAAAAATGACACTTTCTAGCCATGATCAAAATACAAATAATATTTTGAAGGATGAAATATTTAATATTTATGTTTTTTAGAGGTAAAAATGGAATGTAAATAAATATTAACCCCTAGGATTATGAGAGAGATAGTTATGTTGGTCATATGCAAAGCAGGGGCCTAACTCCTACAACTATAGAAAGTAGGTCAAAACTATATTTTGGGACAAACTGTTATATATGAATATTTATTGAAAGGAATTTGTCTCCATGATGGAGGGGTTATATAAGTATGAAATATCATTATAATAAATATAAACCCTTGGGATGACTTGAGAGAGCATAACAAGTAAAAATTTGAAAGGCAAACTGGGAGGTCAAGAGTATGTTTTCATGTTAATTATCTTATATGAAATATTATCACACAAATGTGTTATATCCAATTTTTATGGTTTAAATACAAATTTTGTCATGTAAAATTAGGCAAACCATCAAGGAAACTTTATAATTTTGAAACCAATGAACCATGAGCATAAAAACAAACTATGAGCACAAGCGAGAGTGAAGAAAAAAGTAAAAAAAAGAGGTTCGCTAATTATTGGAAGAATTAAGGCATGATAAGAAAGTAATAAAACATAAATATCCTTGTATTAACATGTTATAATGGGTTTTTCAAGAACATATGCTAACACAATCTCTTATACATCCTTTTCTCTCTTTCTCACCCTCAAGTTCTTTAATTCCTTTAATATCTTCTCCTTCACAATCTAGCTCTTCCTAGATTTCCAATTCCTCTTACAATACTCACACTCTCCATTTTACTCCTACTAGTAGTTACTTGAGGATCATTATTTTTATTCCATCACCTTTACTATCGTAAATCTCTTTCAAATCTCAAATTATCTTCTCATTCATCCTCAATGTATATGTCATCTTCTTGGTTTGGGTTCAAGTTACTTTCTTTATATACTCATTATTCATTCCATTAATTATGTATTCTCATAGATCCTAAAATGACTAATCCATATCATTGAATATTGGCACCATGGCCTTATCCACAACCAACATATTCAAAATAATTAGTTTTTGCTACATACATTTACCTTTGATCCCTCTTACAAATAAATATTTTGAAACTTCAAACATGATTTACCCTTTTACTACAACCTCAATAATGTATTTGTCAATAGTGTTTTTTAGCCAATGATCTTTTACATACATCCACTTATTACCTATAATTTATAGTCTTTCTATCTTTCCTTTAGCCTATTTAAAGTGATTTATTTATCTCAATTAGAATCAATAATATTCAAGGGTTTTTAACTACGCAGTTAATAGTTCTTGCAATTCAAACCATAAAATTTCATATATTTCACCATGAATGTGCTCAATTATAATTTTTCTTGTAGTGACTCAAATTCATCTGGCCTCTTCTCTAAAATTTTTAATTATTTCATCCAACCATCATTCTAAATCTCTTTATTTAGATAACTATTTTAGCATGCTTTAGAATACATGCTCACTACACCATTGTTAGCAAAGGTTCCTTGAAAGTCCCTCAAAACATGCTAATAAGTGTATGTGTACGAAATGGGTTACAGATCATAATTTATATGATAATATAAAAATTTATCTTATTCTTTATGTTCCTAATTAGTGAATATCTATATAGATGTAGTTTGTAATGCATAGAACATTCATTATTATTATATTACAAAGTAGATTTGAAGGAAAACAATGTATACATGCACCAAGAATAAGTAGAGAAAGGCATTTAAAATAACTATCATATATCTATGTATTAATATCTCATATTCAAAAAATCTTTAAATAAATTACAAAGGCTTGATCATTATATATTCATTTTCCTCTCATTTGTCTCAAAAGAGTATTTTCACATTATACATACTTTTGATATAAAACATGTGTCAAATATTTATAAATAGATATACAATATATAAATTGTTACATGTCATATACTTGACACATGTTTATACTATTAAATTTTACATTCTATGTCTACTAACAATAAAGATCTTGGTTCCACCAATAAATTAGGGTTTACAACACACAAATAGTCATCACAATGGTACATAGAAACCAAAAACATAATCTAGACTAGGTGTCCACATTATGAGTAAAACTACCAAGAAGAAAGACTATTTGAGAGCCATGTAAAATAATTTATTCACCCATAATTACATAAATGGGTGAGGTGATTATAACCCTACTATGGAACTACTAGGATTTCACAAAGCAACACATTATCTAATTTACCTAGGACTCTAGCTATATCATCAAGGCAAGATACAACAACACACAATCATAACCCAAGTTGTTGGCATGTTTTTGTCATTAATGTCAAAAAGGTGTTTCATGTCAAATATTGTATTGTCATTTATTTCAAGGTTGATGTCAAGATTGATGTTAGGGTTGATTTCAAAGGTGACCAAGGAAAGAGGGCAATATGTGATATGTCAAGGTAAATGAAAGAATGTTGCCATGAGAGAGAAGAGTTAATCATAAGAAGAAAAGAGAGTGTTTTTGAGAGTTTTAATTATTATTATGATCATGGAAAGTATAGGTCATGGAAAGAGTGTTTCAATAAAACCAATTCTACATAGGAAGCATAGTGTATGAAGAGGTATGCTCATATTATGGAATAGTCATGACATGAAGAGTTTTAGGGTGAGCCATATGAAGAAAACATTGTCATTGAGAGATTGTTATCATGAAAGAGAATTTAAATGTAGCTAATACCTTATATATTCATGAAAGAGATATGTAAATTCATATGAAGCTCGGTCATGTAGTTTTAGGTCTATATGAGGCTATAGAAGATTATTGTCATCAAAAAGATAATGGTGCAGTGATATGAGTGTGTTGTGGTGTATTATGTCCTTTTGTTTGATTTTATGATGAGGTCATGTCATGGAAGGAATAGTTCAAGGTGTAAATTTCATTAGATGCTTGATCCTAGTCATGGCATGATGAAGGTATAAACTAGTGGCATGATGAGGTGAGTGATCTTAAGCATGTGAGAGGTTGTGAAAGTTATGTGAGAATAAGAATAAGATGTAGACGCATCTATGAGTGATGTAGGGGCATCTTATAAGGACCCTAAAAATGATCCATTTTTTTATTTAGATAGTCTAATTAGTGTCACATAGGTTCTAGACATCATAAGAGGTCAATATGTGGAGTTTAAAGAGTTTCAAGATTCATAAGATTTGAATTATAAGTTTCTCACCAAAAGTAATATTTAAAAACTTGTATATTGTGAAGCCTTTTATAAGGAATTTAATGAAAATTAGAAAGGTGGAAAGATGTAATGAAAGTGTCTAGAGGTTTAGGCATTATAAAAGGTTCATACAATGTCATAGTTATGTTGTCATGGTTCAAGACACTTTATGTGTGCAAAGATCAAGAAAATGTAATATAAGGTGATAAGTAACCTCTATGTGGGATAGTTGGAAAGAAATGGTTATGTATCTTTATAGGATTAAAAGAGTGAATTCTACTTTATTTAGGTATATTTTCCATTCAAATAACATGAATGGAGGATGGTTATCAATTTTGTATGAAGAAAAATGGAGAATTTTAAGACCCTGAATTGAGGTCATTGACTATTATTGTTAATTTCATGTGTTGTGGTTGAAGTTGTTTATATGTGTGTTTGAAGACTATTGGATTTTTTTTATGAAGAGTTTTTCTTAGATATAAATGAAATAGTAATTTGGTTAAATATTGTATTGTGATGCTTTCTTAAGTCTTGTGTTCAGGCTGTAGACTATTCTCTCAAGGTTCAAAAAAAATGGACTATGATAATTTTCAAAAGGATATTGAAGTATTGTTGAGTTTAGTATGGGTTTACAAGTTACAAGGATTAATAATCAACCCACTTATGATTCAATAATTACTATAGGCAAGCCCCTATTTTTGGAGACATTTGTTGTTTATAGATTATTTTGGGTATATTTACATGTTATTTAGGAATTGAATCATTGCCTTTGATGTGTATAGGAATTGTGTGTATTACCATAAGAATGAGATTATAGGTTACCAAGTTTAAATGTATTACATGTGTGACTGTGTTGGGTTACACCAAAAACAAGTGCCAAGAAAGCATTAAGGAATCCTCTATATGTAGATAATAGATAATGTAATTATGAATATGTGAGAGGGAGGAGTTTATCATAACATAAATACAAAGTATAACAACATTAAGGAGTAAAAAGTGTTGAGAAATTCATAAAGGCATCAACAAGTCCTTTTTGTGTATTAGGACCCTATTATAGGTGAACACAAGTAGGACTGAGTCAATGGAATAATTGATATTTAGAACAATGTAGGACTTGAAGTGATCTATAACCTAAGGACAAAGGAAGAAGTCATCTTGGAGTGATTACAAGCTTGGAGGAACTTTTAAATCATTTTTTGTAATTATATATGATATATAAAACCTATTCTATTTATACACAAGATAACTAAGTGCATGGAGCATTGTAAAATCCAAGCATAGACTCAAAATAGGATTCTTTTAAAAGAAATTCTAGGTTGAAAGTAGTGTAAGCCCATTGATCAGACCTTGCAAAGGTGATTTGAATTTTTGAAAATCAATAGAAGTCATTATATTAAAATTTATATCCTCCTATCTATAATAAAACTTTGAAAACCCTATCTTAGGGTTAGAGGAAAAAATGGTGATATCTCCAAATTAACTAATAGAAAGTGATAAAATTTAGTAGTTTTATAGTGTTTGGATAGAAGGCTATATAGAGAGAAAATACTTCTTATATAAATAATGTAATAGACAAGATGGTAAAGGAAACTTTGTGGATGAATAGAATTTATTATAGGGTGATATAAAAGGATAATAGTTTTCCAAGATAATAGGACACTTGATTTTACAAGGCAAATTAGCCATAAAAAGGATACAAGGATATACCAAGGAGAGTAGAGTTTATTAGTGGGTTTAGAGATAGAATAGGGGTTGAAACCAAGTTTAAGATGGTGGCATATGATATATTCAATCTATAAAAGCTCAGAGGTGTGATAACGAAATATATAGAGATAAATAAGTGTTAATTGTAAGAAACAAGAAGTGTGAGGGAGTGAATCACAGGAAGAAGGTAATCTATGAATGTGTAAGTGGTAAAGGTGAATATAATGAGGTGTTTTCAAGAATGTGGAGACTATAGAAGATTCAAAGGAGAATAAAATAAACTAAAAGCCTCAAAGCTAGAAAAGAGTAGGATATGAAATATTTGGAATGAATAAAATTGACATATAAGCAAAGAAGATGAATTTTGTTGCAAGTGTTGAAAATTTCAAGTATTAGATCTTGGTAGAGGCAAAGAGTATTGGCAGCCATAGAGATAGCATTGTAAGGTGAAGTAAAGGTGAATTAAAAAGAAGAACAGGTTGCAATAATTGAACCTCACATGAATGAGGTAAAAGAGCATGGAAAAGCAATGATAGTAGCAGTATAATAAGTGAAAGACAGCAGTATAGTAGGTGAAAGATGTGAAGCCTTATGGAGGCCTACATTTTGTTAATAGAATAATTAGCTAAGAGATTATTTTTGTTTTGGTTATAGGTATGAGGATAGAAGAAGAATAAGCTAAAATTATAATAGTTGTAGCAGTATATTGGGGCATCTATAGCCTACATGATAGAGATAAAGAGGAAGAAGAGAGTGCACATGGAGTGAAAATTGTTGATGCAAGCAAATAAGGACATGAGAAAAGTGGGTTAGTGTTTAATTGAGGTAAGCATGAAAGTATTAGTGAGTAGATAAAGTGTGTATAGATAGGATAAGTAGAGGATGATCTAAGAGAGATGAATTGGAAGAGATAGAAGAAGCATAACAATCCATTGGAGCTCAATTTATATCTCCCCAGAGAGTATGATGAAGGGGCATCTTATAAGGACCCAAAAATGATCCATTTTTGTATTTATATAGTCTAATTAGTGTCATATAGGTTATATAGGTCATAAGAGGTCCATATGTGGAGTTTAGAGAGTCTCAAGATGCACAAGATTTGAATTATACATTTTCCCACCAAAAGTACTATTTAAAATTTTGAATATTGTGAAGCCTTGTATAAGGACTTTTGTACAAATTAGGAAGGTAGAAATATGTAACAAACATTTATATAGATTTAGGAATTATAAAAGTTTCATAAAATGTCATAGTTATGTTTTCATGGTTCAAGACACCTTATGTGTGCAAAGATCAAGAAGTTATAATGTAAGGTGACAAGTAACCTCTATATGGGATAGTTAGAAAGAAATAGTTATGTATCTTTAGAGGAGCAAAAGAGTTAGTTTTGATTTATTTAGGTATATTTTCCATTTAGATAAATTGAATGGAGGATGTTTATCAAGTTTATATGAAGAAAAATGGGAAATTTGAAAGTTTTGTAATGCCTGTGGAATAAATGATATTATAAACCCTAAATTAAGGTCACTGGTTGTTGTTGGTAATTGCATGTGTTATGATTAGTAAAATAATGAGATCGAAGTTGTTTCTATGAAAATTTGTTCTCAGATATAAATGAAATAGGAATCTGGTTAAAGATTGTATTGTGATTCTTGCTTAAGTCTTGTGTTCAAGTTGTAGACTATTCTCTCAAGGTTCAGAACAAATGGAGTATGATAATTCTTTAGAGGGATATTAAATTATTTTTGAGTTTAGTATGAGATTAAAAGTTACAAGGATTAATAATCAACCCAGTTATGATTCAAGAATAACTTCAAGCAGACCCTTATTTTGGGAGACATTTGTTATTTACATACTATGTTGGGTATATTTACATGATATTTAGGAATGGAATAGTTGCCTTTGATGTGTATATGAACTATGTGTATTTCCATAAGAATGAGAGTATAGGTTACCAAGTTTAAATGTATTTCATGTGTGACTGTGTTGGATTACACTAAAAATAGGGCTCAAGAAAGCATTAAGGAAGCCTCTATCTATAGAAGATAGACAATGAAATTGTGAATACATGAGAGAAAGGAGTTTTTCATAACATAAATATAGATTATAAATACACTAATAATGAGTAAAAATTGTTCACAAAGTCATAAAGTCATCAATAAGTCCTTTTGTGTATTAAGACCTTGTTATAGGTGAACACAAGTAGGACTGAGTTAATGAGATAATTGATATTTTGAAATATGGAGGACTTGAAGTGATATATAGTATAAAGACAAAGGAGGAATTAATCTTGGAGTGATTACAAGATTATAATAATGTTTCAATCATTTTTGGTAAGTCTAAATGCTATTTAAACCCTATTATGTTTATACATAAGCTAATTGAGTGCATGAAGCATTATGAAATCTAGGCATAGACTCGAAATAGGATTTGTTTAAAATAAATTCAAGGTTGAAAGTAGTGTAATCCTATTGATCAGACCTTTCAAAGGTGATTTTAACGTTTGAAAGTTAGTAAAAGTCATTATTTTCAAATTTGTATCCTCTTGGCTATAACAAAACTATGAAAACCCTATCTTAGGGTTAGAGGACAAAATGGTGATATCTTTAGATTTAACTGATAAAAAGTGATAAAATTTATTATTATGATAGTGTTTAGATAAGGAAAAAGGATTTTCAAGATTTTAACCTTGTACATACCTTTTAAGTATGGTTTTATATTCACTATGTTAAAATAGGGCTAAAAGAGACCTTAAAAGGCTAAATAGAGAGCAAAGACTGCTTAGACAAATGATATAACAGACAAGATGGTGGAGGAAATTTTGTGGATGAATAGAATGTGTTATAGGTTGATACAAAAGGATAATAGTTTTCCAAGATAACAAGACACTTGACTGTACAAGGAAAATTGGCCATAAAAAAGGCTACAAGGATATAACAAGGAGAATAGAGTTGCTTAATGGGTTTATAGATAGAATAGGGGTTTAAACTAGGTTGAAGATAGTGGCATATGATCTAGTAAACCTATAGAAGCTTAGAGGTATGATAAAGAAATATAGAGAGAAAGAAGTGTTAGTTGCAAGTAAAAATAAGTGTGAGGGAGTGAATCATAAGGAGAAGGCAATCAAAGAATGTGTAAGTGGCAGACGTGAATAGAATGAGGTGTTTTCAAGAATGTGGAGATTATAGAAGATTCAAAGGAGAATAAGAGAAAATAAAAGCCTCAGAGCCAATAAAGAGTAGGATATGAAATCTTATGAATGAATAAAATTGACATATAAGCAAAGAAGATGAATTTTGTTGCAAGTGTTGAAAATTACAACTATTAGATCTTGGTAGAGGTAGAGTATAGGATGAATGATTCTCTACATCAATGAGAGTCTCAAGGTGAGCCTATAGGGGTAGGACCTTCAGATCAAGTCTACACCTAGACCACTCCTAGACTCTACTTATCCTAATGAGTTATGAAGAATAATTTTCAAACAAGTTTGCATATTTTAGCATGGATAGAGGTATGATATGTTTTTCTAATCTTGTTTATGAAGTATGAGGTCATGGTTTTCAG
Organism: Torreya grandis; assembly: GCA_037957365.1. NCBI lineage: Eukaryota > Viridiplantae > Streptophyta > Pinopsida > Cupressales > Taxaceae > Torreya > Torreya grandis. Next base: position 912,304 of record JARHVA010003874.1, on the reverse strand, counting down.
GAAAAGGCATAGAAAGTGGTTTTGAGGTCTCTCAAGTGCATAAAATGAATGTATGTAAACTTGAGAAAGACTTTTAGGTGTTATTTGGCATGTGTAACCTCTACATAGTACATTTATCTATTAAAGATAGATGGGTAATGGTCCTATACAAGATCTATAGGCATTAGATTTGGATTTAAGGGGTAGTCTTTATGAATAATCATTAAGACCATAACCTATGTTAAACTTACCTAAAACCCTAATAAGGAACTAATGTGGAATATATTTTTAAAAAAATCCTAGAATGATCTAAAATGACTTTAAAAACTATTGGATCATGTATTCAACTCTCCTAGTCACCTCTAGGTAGTGGTGATTAGTCAGATGAGAGAGAAAATGTATAGATACGAGATTGTGAAGAATTTGTTGTAGTAGTTAAAAGTTGCATTGGTCAAGAAAATAAAATGGATGGAATAAGGATCTAGATAATACATTAATATGAAGGTTTTTATATAGGTTTAACCTTTATAATATGCTAAATGGGTCTTCTAAGTTAGCCAGTCACATATAGACCTAATAGTGTAAATAGTGTAAAACCCAAGCAACAGTGAGAAGATGAATTAGAGTGTGTTTTCATGATATAATGATGAAACAAAGTGAATGGATATGTTTTTAATGACTTTGAATACATGGTTATTATTGGAAGAAGTTTTGGAGCTTAGTAATTTTGGTAAAATATCGCTCACAAGTTGACTTGTCTAGATCAGATAAGACAATATTATTTAAAGTCATGAGATTGGTATGAAAAATAAATATTTATCATTAGAACATATGAAGTTTCCACTTGAATATTTCCTAATGATATCTAATAACCATTTACATTCATTAGGATTCATTTAAATTTCTACACAAGTGTCAAGAGGTTTAAGTCATCATGACTGTGTTTTTGAGTATACTGGCAATTCTGAGTGAGTGAGTTGCAGAAGTGTTATTGAAGCCTTAAGCTCTGACTAAAAGTTTATAATGCATTTTTAAATGACCCATAAGTCATGTATAACTTGTATAATTACTTTTTTAATCATGTTTGAGTGGTTTAAGTGAGTTTGAGTTTCATTATTGAAAGGTAGACTTTCTGGTGTACGTAGGCCTAATAGGATTGAGTACTATTGAGGGGTTTCATGAAGTGCTTGGAAATAAAAGGTGTTATGGTTATCAAAGGATGTTGGATAAGTTATTTTTATATTTTTAATGAAAATGTTGTTCCAAGTATAGAGGTGTAATGCTTTCCAAGGGATCAAATGGTAATGTATTACTAGACAGACCTAATGCAATTAGGTCTCCATGAGACCTAAAAGTGAAGTGAGGCCTAATTGAGTCATGATAGATCAAAAGGGACTCAAATTTCATTTAAATATTTTTAATGAGATGTCCTCAGACCTATTATATGCCTGACTTAAGAGGTTAAGGGTGTATGGCTGACTAATTGGTATATGAATAGGGAATGGTATGTATATATATATATATATATATATATATATATATATATATATATATATATATATATATATATATATATATATATATATATATATATATATATTGTAGACACCTAAAACTAGCAATAACTAGCCTTCTATCAGACTTCAGACTGATTCCTATCATCCATTGTAAATTAACCCTAAGAATCATGAAACATCCCAAATTTTCTTCTGTACTATTATTCAAATCACATTATCATGTTAATACATCCCTAATTGTGGTATCCTACTGTATATAACCATAAACTCTCACAGATTCATCCTTAACCATTGGACCTATTAAGTGGGGGACATGAGTAAATATCAAATATTGAAAGAGCTAAATGGATAATCATAATTAATTAAAAATATAAACCAAATTAAGAGCCTAGTTAAATTATCTGTGTAATTAATGAATAACTAAAAAAGGAAATTTATAAATTCAAAATATCCTAGCCTTTCATCATTGCCTTTATGAGTTGTCAAGATCTTTGAAAATATCCTAAAATATCTATTTTGGAGACCCATACTTATTCACTAAAAAAAATAATTACTTGACAACTATTAACTTTACTGGGGTTATATTTGACTCACATAGGTTAGGTTTGATCCCATTCCATGTTTAAACTCCACCTTGAATGACCTTGGGTTGGGGTTAGCTCCTAAGCCTATAAATACAATGCCTTACCTATTAAATTTTAAGTTATTTTCATGCAAATTTATCATGCACAAATGACTTAAAATATTTGATAAGAGTAGTGTTAGAATGAAAAAAGTGCCTTAAAATTAGTGTTATAATGTTAAAATCTTAAGCCAAGCTACAACACAAGCCATGGCACCACAGAGAGATGGAGCTACACAACCTCCATTTCCAAATATTCTTTGATGCACAAACCTAGCAAGCCACTCAACAATGCATTTAGAGCTCCCAAGGGAGGTAATGATTCATTGTATTTTACATTTTAGTTGTGCTTTCATTTGTCTTTTGTTAACTAAACTTACCTCTAATATGTAGGCTTAGAGTGTAAGCATTAGTATGTTTATTGAAGTTTTTGTTAATTGAACTAACATGTTACTAACCTCCCTTCTTGGATTCTTATGATCATAAATGGCATGCCCAGTGGGGCTTATATCCCATGAAGTTTCTCCTAAATACTTTAAGTCCATTTTACTAATGATTTTCATGTAAAATTTTGAGATTACTAACCAAAATGGGTTGAAATTGAATGCCAAGATACATTTTTCTGGAAGTTATGAGGTTGCCCTATGTAATCATAGTTTTGATCTCTAAAGTCATGATATTGCAGAAATATTCAACTCATATAGTTGATTTTTTGCACTTACAGTTGCATTTTTACACTTAAAATTGTGTTTTTGCACTTATAGTTGCATTTTTACACTTATAGTTACATTTTTATACTTACAATTGCATTTTTGCACTTATAGTTGGATTTTTTCACTTGTAGTTTCATTTTTGCACATATAATTTCATTTTTTCTCTATGTTCTATGTTATTGCACTATGTTTATACCTGATACTTATAAGCCATCTTTCGAATCTTTGTTTGGTTTCATTGTGACTTTGTTTTTGATGCTTTAAAAAAAACACATGTTTTCTCCTAAATTTTTACAATATGTTATCAATTTACCTTCAAATTGCATAAATGTTTCAAAAAATATTGAAAACCCCCCTAACACATTTTTCAAGACCCAAAGGCCACAAGGAGACATATAAAACACTTCTAGCATACAATTTTCACATTTCAAATTTGTGTTTTAAGAATCTTTTTATTTAAATCATTTTTATTTTGTTTCAATATTTCAACAATAAATGCCAAGGGGAAAAATTTCATACACATTTCAATTTGGTGCATTAAAATAAGAATTCACACTTATATTACATACTCTTAAGATTTTTCTTTTAATGCTTGTTCTTTTGAAGTTGTTTATTGTTGCAAAATGATTGACACATCTATACTCTACCCCATCCCCTTTAGGGAACTCAGGTGACCAAAAGCACTCTTTCTTTGCATTTTTGCCTTATCCAAAGGCATGAAAAGAATGTCTCTAAAGCTCTCCTCAAATATATATGGCTTGGGTGATTTAAACACAACCCTAAAGTCTTTTCACTTGTAATTTATTTTCATGCATCTTGGCTTGTGAGCAAGATTATATCACCTCCTCATAGGTTCTTTAAAGAAGCGTTGATTAGAGAATTCATCTCCCAACAACATTTTAACCCCACTCCATGACGGGGTATAAAAATTGAGGTAAAATTAATGGGACATTTACTTTAGAATTTAAGCAAACTATGTTAATAAGATATTACCTCAAACCGTGGGGGTAACTCATACATTGCACTATATTGAGTAAGTGATAGATGTAGTGGTTGTGAAAAAGACAAGACCTTTTTAAAACATGTTGATTGATGTGGATCCAAGTGATGTGATCATCCCTTATGTTAGCCATACTTGGGACCATCTAGAAATACACAAAAATTTAGTTTTAGAATAACCCCACTTATCATGAAAATACTATTGATGCAGGGTGAGTAGCTCAAAGTTTCATGTCACAGTAAAAACTCTTAGGATAAGAGGGGGCATAAAAACCCTAATTTTCATGCACTTTTATTTTTGTATTAACACTTAAAATCCTCCCAAGAGTGAGTATATATCTTTAATTTGATAGTATTATGCAACCTTATCAGTTTTAGGATCTAGGATGTTACACTTAGGTGTTTTATGTCATTTTATCCTTTATTATATGGTTTTTGAGTCTAATATATCTATTTTATTTGTTATGCCATGTTAAAATAATTTTTATTTAAACATCACTCATTTGTTTGGGGAGGCATTAAGCTAGCCATTTTTTATCACATACCTTTTCATTAATCTTTTGACAAATCTTTATATGTCTGTCACTTGATACATTACCCAAATCATTTTGAGTTGTATGCCTTTGAGTCTTAAAAAAAACCATTGATCATATTTTTATAGCATGCTAACATCATTATGCTCCTTAAATTATTTAATAGACTTATTTGTATTGTGTCCAAGTTTCCAATTTGAAACAAATCCACATGTGTTTTTTGGATCTTTGTCTAGTACCATTATGTTATTCACCTTTGTCTAGTTTGTTGTTCGATCAAAGAACCCTAATTTCCTAAGTTTATTTCTCAGTTAACATTAAAAAATTTAAATCCAAACATTGATTTATTTCTATTTATGCATTATCTAATTTGGGCTTAGACATTGATCTTTCTTTGTTGTGTTGTGTAACTTAGGTTAATTCTTTACCAAAATTTTAAAACTATTTGTTTGTGCCTTTATTTGGGAGAAACAACCTATCTTCCATATGCATTTTATTTCATTCCTTTTACCAATTGACCAAGTTCATGTCTAATTTATAATGCCTAGTCTATGCTAATGTTTTTTAGATTTGTTAGATTAAATCATACCCTTTTGTTTAAGGTCTAGATTTTGTGCTTGTTTTACCAAAAGTCCTAACGTATGCCTATTTTGAGCCTACCTTTTGATACTGCATTTGGAAAAAATACCTAATAACTTTTTTTCTTAGATTATACTTATTTCAAACACTTTGTACCTAGAGTTTGGCATTTTGGTTTTATTCATATGCTTAACATTTTATGTGAGACATTTAATGATATACATATGATGTTAGTCTATTTTATACCAAGTTTTAGCACAAACCATTTTGGATACATAGCTCCCCTAGACCAAGTTAGACCAAGTTTGAACCTTTTGTCCTTTGGATATTATTTTTTAAGAGTTTGTATAACTCTAGGCCTTTTGCACAACATTCATCATTTATGTGGGTATGTCTCATTACAATCATAATAGAGACATGTACAATCCAAGTTATGATATAATGGACACAAAAATTAACTTTATTCAAGACTTCTATTGTGAAGTGGTTTATGAGACCAATCCTTATCATCTTTACAATAATTAATTTGGGGAATAAAGATGAGCACTAGATTTAGTGGTACATTCTTTAGGCTGGTTGACGTACGATGTTCACTATATTACCAATCATGATATCCAATCCCCTACCTATACCATTAACATTCCTTCAAATTATATGAGCCACCAAGCTCCATAACATCCAATGATTACTATAATAGGACCTCATCCTTTGGCTTGTGCAATAAAATAAGTTCCACAATGCCTTACCATTTCTATTATAGGACCTCATCCTTTGGCTTGTGAAAGTAACCAAGCTTCACAACACCCTACCATTTCTATTTCAAGACCTCATTCTTTGGCTTGTGCAATAAACTAAGGTCCACAACCCCCTACCATTTCCATATGAGGACCCCATCCATTGGATCAAGATAGTAACCAAGATTGACAATGCCCTACCATAATTATTTTAGGCCATTCTACATATGGTAACTCATTCTCTCAACAAGATTGTGCACCCATGACTAAACGAGTCACAATTACTATTCAAGGCCATAAAATGGTCATTATTAAGCCTATCATTATCCAACCACTAGACTTAATTCATCTAATGCCAATAGTTCCCAACTTTAGAAAAACCATACCAATTATCCAACCCTAATCGAGCCAATAATTACCTCTCCAAAAAAACCAATCATTCAAAGACCAAGATATGTTCAAAACTAGTATTTTATAACTACTTGTAAACCAAGGCCAAAAGAAATAACCAAGCCACAATGTTTTTTTTGAACCAACCATTTGTGATAAGTCAAACTATGATGAATCACCTTTTGATCCTTTACATATTATTAAGGAGTCTCACTCTGACAAGATAGTCTTTGTTGAGTTACTTCTTAATTATTATAACCACCTTTGGGAAAATCATTATCTCAACCATATACCTATTTTTAAAGAGCTTACCTTTGATAAGCTAATTTTTGAGAAATCATCTCTTAACCTTTTTCTACTCATTGAGGAGTCTCACTTTGATAAACTAGTCTCTATGGAGCCCATCATGCCATCATAAGTTGTTACTTGTCCAATACCAAACATTTAATAAGACATTAATGTTGTAGCATCCACACTAGATGAAGAATCAACATTGAGTTAGGTTCTATTATTTAACTAACATCAGATATAACATCATAAGCAGAATCACCATTAGTCTCAACATCAATTCTTATCTCTTCAGTTAGAATCAGCTTCAGAATCAAAATATGTTTATGGTTATTACAATATTGGTTGCATATGCCTCATAAATTAATTTGAATACATTTGTGATCCTTCTATAGCTTTTTAGGATGATTAATTCAGCTTTGACACACATGCTCCTAGTACCTTCTATGAATATTGTGTGGCCTCTTCCCATTCTATTACCATTCCACATGCCATTAATACCAAATAACCTAGCCATTTTATTTCCCTTTCATCTCTCACATGTTTTGATTGGGATCAACAAAATCATACCTTGTTGAACTACATCCATGGTGACATATTAGTTGTCAAATATAGGGGGACTAAGACCATATTCATGTAAAAGAAGAACAATATCCTATTAAAACCTCTCTAAAGGTGCTAAGGTTAAATAAAACTCCACACTCAACATCTTCTAGTAAAACCTTTTTGGAGGTGTTAAAAGACAATCATAGTCAAAATTCAATGTTCCTTAGTGAAACATTCTAAGAGGTACTATGGGATAATTAAGACAACTTCATTGGTAAAAACCTCTTTGAGGTGCCACTAGTTGAGCACAAGAATTCTTCACTTCTTGATGAAGACATTATTAAAGAAGAAATCAATACTTCTTTTTAGGTGTGGATCCTGATTGTCTTCCAAGATCAAAGGTTAAAATTATGATGATTATTTTAGCTAAGTTTGGATCTCATTCTTTGTATCCCTATTGCATATGGGGGGTTACAAGGGGGAACCCCCTTATGGGGACTAGGGGATGATAGTTAGAGTACAATCCATCTAGAAAAAAACTTAGCTTTTCAATCCAAGACAAAACATATTCAGTTGTGGTATCATTTCATTCATTCAATGATAGAAGAAGAGCAACTAAAAATTGAGAAGATACACACCAGTAAAAATGTTATAGATATGATGACCAAGGTAGTTACAAGAGAGAAGCTAAAGATTTGTTTATCTTCTATTGGTCTTCATGAATAATAATTAATTTAATGAACTTGTCCAGGTTCAGATAATACATTGGATACAATAGTGGTGGAGTTGCTGCAATCAGTTTCTAAGTGGGAGATTATTAGGTGTGGAGCTTGACTATCTTCTAGGATTAGAGGTTAAAATTCTGATGATTATTTTATTTGGGTTTGGATCCCATTATTTGTATCCTTTTTTATGTGGGGGGGTTGTAAGGGGGTAATTTGAAGTGAGAATTTTGTTAAAATTACCTTGTAAAATTGTAATTTGATAGTCAATTTGAGCCATTGATTATAGGTTTCTAGATCTGATGGTAAAGGTTATGTTTAGGTGTTTTTCACCCTAAAATATATTGAGATATGGCTGAGATGTGGGCGAATAAAAATAAACATAGAGTGGAAGCAAACAAAGGGAGATAGGTGTAACAGGATTTGTTATAGGATCTTATTTCTCTCTTGTATTGTTGGAAACTATATACTAGACAAGTTTGGTGGATGTATCCCATTTTGGGTGAACCATAGTAAATATGGTGTCTCTTATTATGTATATGTTTATTTCATGAATTTCTGATTAATTTGTTTCATAGTTTCTCTTGTATGCGATTTGGGGATAAATCTAAGTTTTAATTTATCCTAACACTTCCAATCTATAGCATAATCAGATGGTATATATTCTCAAGACCAAACAACAAAAAAATATGGTGGTCTTATCAAGAGCATATTCAAAGGTCTTCAACCCCCCACATCTAAATTTATGTTGGATCTAGGATCAATAATATTATGTGTGTCTAAAAATATTAATCATCTTTTTTAACCTCGTGATTATACATTCCATTATCATCCACCTTTCAATTTCCAAATAAAACCTATCATCCACCATTTATCCATATTTGCCATCCTTGGATCTGCTTTCTTTTGCAGAGGCTATAAAGATACCTTATATTGATTATTGGAGGAGACAAAATCAATGACCAATAAAGATCATAGCAATATTCTTGGCATTCAAATATGTAGTAGGTTCTTGATAGATCAGCTATTCAAAAGAGTTTTGGGGTATAAATTTAAATGATTAAATGTCTCTAGTTGTATCATATGTTGATCAGGATGTGCATCTCCACATTATCAAGAACAACAAAAAAATTTACCTTACCAAAAGCCATAGCTTATACCATGGCCAAAAACCATACCTTTCCATTTTCCATTTATCTTGCCTTTTCATTTGACATTGCTTTTCCATTATTTCATACCCTACATTTACCTTATCACTTGGGGGTAACCCTCTTAACATTTTGTCCAATCTTGATGTCATCTTCATCCTAAACAATTCCATATCATATGTTGTCCTACCATGTCATCCCTATCAGAACAAAGCCTATTTTTATCCATCTACCCAACCCTTTTTGATCTTGGTTCTTATTGGCAAAATTTGGACCACATAAGAATCTTTTGCCTAAAAATGGTTTGAACAGATGAGAAAAGTTCTAGATGGAATGAGGGTACCATAGGCTAGGAAATAGGTATAGGATTGTAAAGTGAAAAATACCAATAGTTTCTCATGGTGTTTCAAGCATTCAAGGGCATGAAAAAATTTACACAAAGCCTTAGGCTTTGATTGGAGCCTTCTAAAGACAATAGTTTCTTGCACAAGTCTAGAAGAACCCGACCATCACAACACATCATGTATAAACAAACATGCTAGTCTTATTTTAAAATTGATAAATACACTTAAGAAATTGACTAGAGTGAAAGGAATACATGGACATGATGTTTTTCATGCTGATAAGGTCCCCTTTACATTTTTTATCTTCATGACTTCTCTATCTCAAGATATAAACTTCTAAAGTGGAACTTATAGAGTGTGACGTGCATGAAGACATCAAATTTAGGTCCTATGAAATAGACATTTGAATTCAAATATTTCAAGGATAAACACATGGCTAACAAGTGTCAAAATATAACTTGATTATATCATAGATGAATGAGACATGGGTACTCAATAGGTCAAAAGGTCTTTGGAATGAGATCAATGGTTTGTGTTTAATAAGATCAAAAGATCCAATAATGAATAAGTGAGGATGAAATCAATGGGTCCCAAAGATCCAACAGAGTGTGTTTAATCATGCATTTAGAGATCAATGGTAAGAATCAAGTCAAAAATTAAAAGGATCCTATGATTAAATGAATCAATGACAAGTGTCATGATCACAGTGGTTTACTAGATCAATGGTGCACATTTGATTAAGTAAAACAAAGATCAATTACATGTATCCATCGAACAGATGAGATCAATAGTGTAAGTGAGGTAAAAAGGTCAAGGAGATTAGATTAAATGTGAGGCTACCATGTGATACAATCATACAAGTAAATAGATTGATAATAAGATCTAGAAAAGGGATGTGTTGCTGACAAATGGCATGATCAAGGAACCTAGATCAAGATCAGTGGTTGATATTAAATTCAAAGACATGAGACGTCAAGTAGAGGTCAAACATGGTTAAGGTTGAAACAAGAACAAATGCTTCTAAGGGATACGTCACCATTTAAGTATAGATAAAGAATAGGTACTTGTAACTTCCTAAGGTAGACCAAGCATGGCTTGATTAATTCTAAGATATGAGGATTTTGTCCTCGTGGTCAGATCAAGTAGAAAGTGGTGTAGAGATCCAAAGAAGGAGACTTGGTGGTTGGATAAAGATAGTGGAGCATTCAATTATTTTACAAATCCTTTAAATATTTTTCCTTCTTGATAATATAATGACTCAACATCCTCAAATTAATGTTAATACATCAAAATTAATTGGACCTCATTCAATGTTTTATTCTTGCACATCTCCCTCTCACTCTCCTCCCTTTTTCCTATATATGTCCCATCTTCTTCCACATTTTAGCACTTTCTCTAAAAAAACATTTTAGGAAAGAAATCTCTGATATTTTTTTATAGAAAAAGACTCTTATGACTTTATTTTGCCTAGGCTATGCCAAAATTTGTACTGTAACACCTATTTGATGCAATAAAAGATTGAATTCCTCCATTTTATAGATGAATTAATGTATATTATGAATTTATTTGATGTGGTCAAGTGAATGTATGATTTCCTTTCTATTGTCTAAATCTTCTCACCTTTATGAAGTGTTTTGGTAGTTCTCATAGGTCATTCTAAGTGAAATATATAGTTTGTTGATTAGTTTGGAAGTGGAAAACTACCATCCCATGCTAGGTTGATAGCTAGTGAATGCCTTTTTTGTGAAATAATTATTTGAGGGATGACCAAAAATGAGTGAAGTCATCTTTTTAAATCTTTAATGTGTCTTATAATGTTTCTTGTGCAAGTATAAGTGTTCAAATTATTGGTACATCACTTCATTTTACATGCTTTCATAGATTGTTGTTAATCTCTCTCTCTCTCTCTTTTCTAAGCAAGAGTTAATTTAGGATTAGTTTAGGTGATAGATCCAAAATGAAGCCAACCTTGTTTAGAGGTCTGACCCAATCTTAGGTGACCCCTAGCCTAGAGTCATTCCCATATTGGACTAGGTCTGAGTAAGAGGACCTGAACAATCCCCTTCTCAACTAAGGGTGCAATCTAAGACATGAATAGTTCTGGCACGCTCAGTGGGGCCAAGATCCAAGAGAGTGGAAATATTGTTTGTTTGTCTTTCCTCTAATCAACTTTTGGAAGTAAGTATGTTAGCATCAATGGTGACTCTAAATTAAATCTTGTATTTATAATCAACCTAGGTATGTCTCATTGAAGATTTTAATCATTTATTGCATCTCATTCAACATATGAGGTTGATATGAAAAACTATGGTGAATATCCCTATCATTAACCTCCTTATTAGAAATTCCAATATGATCCTCATGATCTATATGAGCCTAAGTAGACTTACCAAGAGTTCTATCAAAGCTATGATGATCCTTATCAAGTTTCTCATGATCCTTATTATCAAGAGCATGGTTATTCTTGGCAATATGACTGTAATTGATTTCAAAAGGGAGATTATTGGTAATATGATTATCATTGATGTCAAAAGGGAGATTGTTGGCATTATGGATGTCACTGATGTCAAAGGATTAGTCATAGGCAAGATTGATGGAGAGAAGAGCATGTTTTATAATTACATAAGTTGCAATATTATCATATAAAGTTGTCATGATTTTAAAGAGACTATTTCTAGATGTTTGTAGAGAAATTGATAGAAGATCTATTATGGGTTTTTAAGTGCATCTCATATATATGGTCTGTAGGTTCAGATGAATATAAATGAGCCCAAAAATGATTTATTTTGGCTCTCAACCATTACTAGGGTTTCTCAGTAAAACCTTATGCATTATAGCCATGGAAATTATAGGCATTGTTATTTTTATGTTGACTATATTTAGATAGGTACCAGTCACTTAAGTTATAACTTAATCCTTCTTTGTCATTATGCATCTGACCCCTTCAACCTAGTGATTACCAGCTTGGAGTAGTGATCAAAGACTTTAATATTTCCTAAGTCCTCAAATTAATTTTTGTCAAAGTTTGATCAACAGTTATCACTTAATCACATGATATAGATCCAATGACATGCAACAAAGTCAATATGTCAAAGGTACCTGAGATTGAATGTGCTAGTGACATGTGTCACACTCGCAAGAGCTTGTCAGATAGAGATATAATGAGCATATTTATCTTTTAGAGGATCTAATGGTGAGCCTATGATCATACAATGAAGATCAATGGAGTGCATGCAGTCAAAGAGGTTAAAGTTTCTAATGTATAGTGAGTTAAAGACCATGCTAGTTTGAGAAGATTGATGGTGCATATGTGTTCCAAAGTATCAAGATGCAGTGAGATGAGATCAAGTGCTTGATGTTTAACAATAAATAGAAGTAAATTTCATGCTAATTTTGAATATCTAATAGCATGTGTGAGATCGAATCAAATATCAACATATGCATTTTAAATTTAAAACATTAAAGTTTAGAAGCCCATAAAGATCTAATGGATCACATGAGCCTATCAAAGTTTGATCCAATAGTTATATTTTAAAGTTGAGTCAATTAAATGATGATCATTAGATCATGGTGTAAAACTTAATATCAATGGTCATTATCTAAATTATGTTCATCTCAAAGTTCAAGCATTGGAACATATAGGAAAGATGCATTATATGACATAGACAATGATATAGATCACTATGAATGATTAAAATTATGTAATATGTCATGTACATCAAAACTAGAGCCTGATATATGCTAAATTTAGTAAAAAAAATAGAGAATGATGTTGGTGGTATGTGAATTAAAGAAGAAATAAACCTATCATTAAATAAATATGAATTGACTCTAAGAATGGAGCATGATGTTTTAACAACCAAGTATGAACACAAAGAAGATGTGAGACCTAGATCCAATGCATAGATACATCATCTAGGAAATACAATATGTAGACAAAGAGTTTAATTGAGAGGGATAGATAAAGAGAGGAAGAGAGATGCCATCAATTTTTGAATCAATTTTTTAACCTAGAGTTGTAGCTCCATAATAGATATGATTAGTGGGTGCCATCAAAAGAGCTATGTTGGTTTTTAGTTAGGGATTAGGTGATTCCTTAGATTAGGTGATCTTAAATTAGGGGATTGGTGTCTCCTTAAGGCTGGTGCCCTTAAACATTTTAACCAGTGAGGTTTTGATTGTGAGGCTAGATTAAAATAATAGATTATAGTAGTTATTTTCACTATGGTTTTTCCCATATTAGGTTTTCCATGTACATTGAGTGTTGTGTCTATTTGTGTGTGATCTCTGCATATACTTTATAATTTGTATTAAAAGTATTAAAGGACTAATTTAATCAATATACTAATTCACTCCCCCTCTAAGTAGATAGTTCTATTCCACTAGGCTCTTACCTTCCTCGTGACCCATATCAGCCCTACCGTAATCTCTATTGGCTTTATGATGAGCATCACCAACCATATATAGAGCCTTAACAACAATATGATGACTCATACCAATTCTATGATAATCCTCATGAATCTTTTTGTATTCATGATCAACCCAATCAAGCCCCATATTAATCCATCTCAAGCTCCAAGCAAACCCTATTTGGATATGAGAAATAGATGATAAGCATAAATACCCAAAAGATCTATGGATAGGAGGTTTTCAAGCATGAGATTCAAAACATGAGAGCTAATTTATAGTATGATAAATAGGTATGTTCATCTTTCATAAGGCAAGGCCATTCAAAGTTTAGTGCTAATATTCTAGACATAAGTGGTCTAATAGTAGGCATTGAAGAGAGGCTAGTGGTTTGTGAGAAACCCCAAGGTCATCATAATCATCATCATGTTCCCATAGAGCTACCCTTTTCCATTCATGAATTTTAAACCAATGTTTACCATATCCCTCAAGATTCCATTCAGATGTTGCCTAAATTTTCTATCTATAAGTATGTCTAAGAGAGGCCTCAGAAAGTTGAAGAAACATGTTTTGTAGAGACTAATCTCCATGTTTCTTAGTAGATCATATAGGAGACTTCATCTTCAATTTTGTAAGGAGACATCCCTAACCAATTCGTCCATGATTTTAAGGCTAATTTATCCAAGAAAATTGAGTCTTAAAATAAGTAACTCTACCATTCAATAGTAACTACAAAGGCAACACAACAATAAATTTATTTTTCCCCACTTAAAGAAATAACAAGTACAAAAGCAGAGGTTTCTAATCCTAAATTTATGACTTGGAATCAGATTAAATGATCAAGATAGAAAGATGAACATTCAATAATAATACAAGATGTTAAAATCAAGACCAAGCTAGTGATCATTCAGCTTCCACTCCTTTACCCTCAATATTCTAGAGGCTTTAGGAAAGACATTCAAGAAACAATGCAACTGAGAGAGGAGGTGAATGTGATCCAAGAAGAGTAGCTCCATGATAAAAATTAGGTATCTATGGTAACTTATTTGGACCTTTCTCATCTTACTGAATATTTTCAAGGGTTTATTATGCCACCCTTTGAAAAAGAGCCTCTCCTTTTTTAGGAAAATTAAGAAGATTCAACTAAGGAAACAAGAAATGAAGGTGACTTTAGTGATTAGGAAGAATAAATCATGATTGGCACAATTATTGGAAAGGAAAAACATGTTTTAATCTTCCATAATGATGTAAATATGGAACAAGTGCAAGATAAAGTTGAGGTAGAGGTTGAGATATAACTATAATAACAAATACATGAAGAAGAGATTATTGATGTACAAGAGAAAGATGTCCTAGTTGGATAAGTTGATGATATTTTCCATGATTTATTTGATATCATAAAAGCTACCATTCATCATGAAGGAAAATATCTTTCAAAAGTATCATAAGAGAAGTACCAATCAGCTAATGAAGATTAAGAATAATCTGAAATTGATAGCATACTCAGTCATCAACTTGATGTTGAAGATGAAGTAATTTTGATTGGCCAATCTGAGATATCAAAAGAAGACTTGTAGCCTCATGATTATGGTCAAGAAATTTATATGATTGCTTTAAAATTTAGTTTGAATAAGCTCCAATTGAATTACAACTTCATGATAACAAATCTTTAGATTTGTTTGATGTCCTTCATTCAGGTTATTCTTTACTTGAATGTGGTCCACTACAGGCTGAGGAAAGTGTTTTCATCAAGTAAGAAGTAGCTATTATCTTAGGAGATGACATGTTTGAAATTTTAAAAGATGATTATCATATTTTCCCTTCAAATTCAAACATCTCTCTACTTTTGGAATCTGATAATGAGCTCAAATGGCCCCAAAAAGTCACAAGATCATATCCATCTCCCTTAAAGGTCAACCTTGCAGATATGTCAAAAGAGACAGATCAAGTTGGTCTATATTTTCATGATCAATAGCTCATGAATAAAGAATAATTGAAGATGTACCTAAAAAATACACAAATTTTGGAGGAGTATGATTGGGTTTTGGACTCATGTCTATAACTCATCCAATTGAAATTGGTAGTATAAGAACCATTTACTTCACCAAGAAGACATGAAATGAAAATGATCTTAGATGTAGAAGAGAGCTATCAATAAAAATCAAGCATGTTTCAAATTTTCAAGGTGCATAAAATAGCTTTCCATTTGATCTTGGAGGGAAAAATCTTATTTTAGGTTAGATGTTCTAGGTTTTTTTTGTTTCAATAAGTGATTAACACAAGTAGTAGTCTGCTTCCCTTTAATCTTATTTTCATTGTTTACTTAGGTTAGTTTTTCTTGATTTATTTAATTTAGTTTCCCTTATAATATGTTTTACTTCCATAAGTGCCTTGGGCACAGTGTTTGTTTGTTTCCTTTTGGTCCTTATTGTTTCAAGAAAGTGTTCAAGAAAGGGACAACCTTACTTAGTCTTAATAAAGACTTGAGACTTGATATACTGAATAGATCAATAAAGGCAACTAGTCTCTTACATAGTAGGTATACAACCCTAGGATGTTGCTATAAATGTTGGCCAAATTTGGCCCACATAAGAATATTTTGCCTAGAAATGGTTTGAACAGATGAATAAAGTTATGTATCAAATGCATGGATAGTAGGCTTCAAAACAGGTATAGGATTGCAAAGTGAAAAATATCAATAGGTTATCATGGTGTTTTAAGAAATTAGAGGCATGAATCAAGTTTCAAAAATCCTTAGAATTTAATTAGAGCCTTATAAAGATGCAATAGTTTATTGTATAATTCTAGAAGAACTAGACCATCACAACACATCATGCATAAACAAACAAGCTATTCTAGTTGCACAATTGATTAATACACATAGGAAATCAAAAAAATTCAAAGGAATACATGAACATGATGTTTTTCATTCCAAGAAGGTCCCCTAAATTTTTTTTATCTTGATGAGCTATATATCTCAAGATATAAACTTCCAAAGTGAAACTTGCAGAGTGGGACATGTGCATAAACATCAAATTTTGGCCTTGTGAAATAGTCATCTAAATTAAAATGTTCCAAAGATGAATTTTTATATGATAAGTGTCAAAATAACACTTGATAATATCATATATCAATGGCACATGGTTAGTTAATAGGTCAAATGGTACCTAAAATGAGATCAGTAGTTTGTTTTTAATCAGATCAAAAGATCCAATGATGAGTGGGTGAAGATGACATTAGTGGGTGTCAAATATCCAATGGAGTGTATTTAATCATGAATTAAAATATAAATGGAGAGAATCAATTAAAAAAATTATAGGATCCTAATATTTAACATGTCAATAACAAGTGTCATGATCATAGTGACTTAGCATATCAATGGTGCACATTTGATTAAGTAGAATAAATATCAATGACATGCATTCACCAAGAAGATATCATTGGTGAAATCAAGGTCAAAATGTAAAGGATCTTAGATTAAATGTGAAAAAACCATGTTGCATAAGTGTGGAAGTAGATAGACTAAAAATAAGATCTTATAAGGGATGTGTTGCTAACAAATGGAATGATTGAGGAGCCTGGATCAAGATCAATGCTTGATATTAAATTCAAAGACATGAGACTTCAAGTAGAGTTCAAACATGGTTAAGTTCAAACCAAGAACAAATGTTTATAAGGGATATATCACCATTAAATTTTAGAGGTAGAATAAGTACTTGTAACTACCTAAGGTAAACCAAGCATGGTTTTATTAGTTTCAAGATATGGGGATTTTGTCCTCATGAGCAGATCAAGTAAAAAGTATCATAGAGTCCCAAGAAAGAGACTTGGTGGTTGGATAAATAAATTAGAGAATTCAATTATTTTACATAGCTTTTAAATTTTTTTCCTTATTGATAATATCACAACTCAACATCCTTAGATTAATACTAATCCATTGAGAGTAGTTGGACCTCATTCTATTTTTTTGCTTTCACAACTCCCTCTCTCCTCCCTTTTTTCTATATATATCCCATATTCTTCCACATTGTAGTGTTCTCTAAAAAAAAAATTAGGAAATAAATCTAATATTTTTTAGAGAAAAAGACACTTATTCCTTTGGCTTGTCCAGTCTATAACAAAATTTATACTGTAACACCTAATTGATGTAATAAAAGACTAAATTCCTCCATTTTATGATTGAATTAAAGTGTCTTATGAATTCATTTGATGTGGTTAAGTGAATGTATGATTTCATTGCCTCTGTCTAAATTTTATCACCTTTATGAAGTGTTTTGGTAGTTCTCACAGTTCATTTTAAGTGCAATATATAATTTGTTGATTAGTTTGGAAGTGGACAACTACCCTCCCATATTAGGTTGATACCTTGTCAATGCCTTGTTGTGAAATACCTATGTGAGGGCTGATAAAAAATGAGTCAAGTGATCTTTTTATGTCTTGAATGTGTCTTATAGTGTGTCTTATGGAAGTAAAACTGTTCAAATTACTGGTGCATCACCTTACTTTACATGCTTTCATATATTGTTGTTAATGTCCCTCCCTTTTCCAAGCAAGAGTTAATTTAGATTTAGTTTAGGTGATAGATTTAGAAGGAATTTGTCCTTCTCTAGAGGTTTGATCCAATATTAGGTAACCCACAGCCTAGAGTCATTCCCATGTTGGACTAGGTTTGAGTAAGAGGACCTAAATAATCCCCTTCTCAACTAAGGGTGCAATCTAGGACACCAACAATTCCATTGGTTCTTATCTCACCTTCTGCGAGAGGATTTCTATCAAGTTTTAGTAGTTTAAGAATTTTGTGTTTAAATCATAGTTTATGAAATTAGTGTGATAATGGATCTAGAAAGTTATATTTCATTTATGTTTAACTAATGCCATGATTTATAATTGCCTATGGGAAAATCCTTGTTCAACCTTGTGTTATTATAACCACCTATGGGAAAATTAGTAGCACATACCTATATTGTTGTTTCCTAATTATAATCACTTATGGGAAAATTAGAAACAACACATTTTACTATACATTACCACACCACCTTGCCATTACTATTCTCATTTGCCTGGCCATTTACTTAAATTTAAGAAATTGTTATCGAGTTAGATCTCAAAGCCTTTTTTGATGGAAAAAATACTGTGACTTGAGGTCCTAATGAGACTATGTAGGCCATGCTTGATTCACATTGAGGTCATCTCAGTTCTTCTTTTCCATACACTCATCATTTTGTGATCAATCTAAGATAATGCTCAACTTTTTACAAGTGGTATCTTCTCAATCTCTAATGAGTTAAGATACCTCAAAATTACAAAAATTATTAAAAAATTAAAAATCTAAAAACATGTGTCCAATTTAAGCATAATCAGTCATCCTCACTCCATCCTACTAGGGAAAATACATTATTAGGATGCTTTCTATTGCTTTTATTTTTTAAGATTTTTGTCTATTTGTTTACTTAGTTATTTATTTATTCATTTGATTGTTTGTTTTCTTTCAATATTATGCCTCGACTTAGTCTATATGTGTTCACTAGGTGATTCCTTGCACATTATTCTTGAGTACATCCATATTCATATGCCAACATTTTCATCATGGTTTTTATCATTGGTACATTATTTTTAAATTTTTATTGGATCAAGAGTCATTCCTTATGCATATTTTGGATAACTTATCATGGTATTTTATATCATGATGCATACCATCATGTGCTAAAGCAAAAATCAACTCAATAAGTCTTACAATCAATAAAGCCTTATAAAATTCTCCTTGGTAACCTTGGAAAATAATCCTACCTTTGATCAAATCAACCCCTTGACCATTCTAGTTGTATCAGTGTTAATAAGCATGAGTATTTTTGAATTGGTAGGTATGATCAAATCATTCACATTGATCAATTTCTTATTCTCCTATTCATCTCTATCCTCAATTTTCATATCCATATGTGCTTGGTTATTTTTGGCTCCTTTAGTCACTAGACCATCACATCTATGTTTACACCCACTCATCTTTAATTTGTACAATAGGTTATATCCTTGAGTTATGCTTTCCAATATGCCCTATTGGGGCATAACCAAAAATCTATTTTTAATCCCAATCAACTTAATTATTATAACCACCTGTGGAAAAATCATTATTTTGACTCATTAGCCCTAACTGGAGCATATGTTGTTTCCATTGACTATAATCACCTTTGGGAAAATCATTATCTCCACATTTTTTACTAATTATAACCACCTTTGGGAAAATAAATACTTTTTAAATCAATGCATTTAAGCATATTCTCATTTGAATTAATCTCACCCATAGATTAATTTCATTTTTATATTTGATTATTTTTTAGGGACTATCCATCAACCGTATGAGTCAGCCACTCCATCAAGGGGACATCATTATAGGCTTCGTAAACATTATTTGGAGATTATTCTTCAACCATTGTCTTCTTTTTAGACTATTTTTTTATTTGAGAAGACATTATTGTGCCTATATCTTGCAACATCTTCCCAAACATGGATAAAATATAGACACCTAAAATTTCTCACAACTGACCTTTGAATGGACTTCAAATTGATTCTTACCAACCATTGTAAATTAAGCCTAAGAATCACTAAACATCTTAAATTTGACTGTTCATCATTCATCAAAGCATAGAATTATGTTAATACATCCTTAATTTGGGTATCCTAATTTATGTAACCATGACCTCTTACATATTCATCCCTAATCATCTTGCAACATCACAATAGTCAATTTGGCCTATGGACCTATTAAGTGGGGCACATCAACAAATATCAAATCTTGAAAGATTTAAATGGATTATTAGAATTAATTAATAAGATAAACCAAATTAAGAGCCTAGTTGAATTATCCATGTACAATTAATGAATAACTAAAAAAATTAATTCAAAAATTCAAAATATCATATCCTTTCATCATTTCCTTTATAAGTTGTCAAGCTCTTTGAAAATATCTTAAAATATATATTTTAGAGTCCCATGTCTATTTATTAAAAATCATAATTACTTGAAAAATATTAACTGTACTGGGGCTATATTTGGCTCACCTAGGTTAGGTTTGAACCCATTCCATGTTTAAACTCCACCTTGACTCACCTTAGGTTGGGGTTATTTCTTAAGCATATAAAAGCAATGCTTTGGCTATTGAATTTTAATATATTTTAGTGTAAAGTTATCATGCACAAAAGACTTCAAAATTTTGATAAAGTAGTGTTATAATGCTAAAATATTAAGCCAAGCCATAACAGAATCCATGGTGCTAGAGAGAGAGGGAGCTACAAAACCTGCATTACCAAAGACTCTTTGAAGCATAAGTTGAGCAAGCCACTCAACAATGCATTTAGATATCCCAAAGAAGATAAAATATTCATTGTCTTTTGCATTTTAGTTATACTTTCATTTTTATTTTTGTTAACTAAGATTATTGGAAATAAGATGATTAAGAGGGGGGTAAATCAGTGATCAAATATTTTCATTTAATTCCACTTAATGATACATAGACCATTCTAGTTAAGCATGTACAACATAACAAATATGAGCATCAAAACATAATAACATGAAACACATGAACACAACATATACGTGGGAAACCTTCTTGGGGAAAAAACCCTACTGACGAAGAAAATGGACTATAGTGCTATAAGACAAACATCAATCTTCAATTAAACACCCACTTCACTTGGATCACCAACCCCAATTTGTCAAGTACCAACTTGACAGTCATTATCTAAACACTAACTCATCAATGAGCACCAACTTGATCATCTTAACTAAGTACCAACCTAACAAGGAGCACCAACCCCTAATTAATCAAGCACCCACTTGGCTTTAGAAAACACCAACTTTTAAGGAGGCTCCAACCCCCTAGATGACTCAACACAAACTCAACCACCTAAATATTTGATCACATTCAAAAATCCTTGTTTATTATATAACATATGATGATCTACTTTTTAATCTCTTCAGCACTCTCAAACTGAACTTCAGTCCTCTTCATTTAACTAGCCCTCTTCATGGCTTGATTAGGTCTTCTAACATTGATCTTATTTTGTATTACCTATGTTAGGTGTTGATGACATATATGCTAGTTTTCATGACCTTTTCTACTTAGAAATGAAATATATAATTATATTTATTATGATTTCCCTCACTTAGCATCCTCTAAGCATACCAAAATAGGCCTAACTGCCTTGCATTTATACAAGTCACTTGATCATATCCTTCTAGGTTGGATACACATTCAAATAAACTAGGTCAGCCATAAATAGGTTAAATAATATTAAAATAACAAGCCTTAGTCATGAATCAATCACTACAATAGGTCAATCATACATCAATTAGCTCTTACTCTTCTTTTAGGCTTATGGAGACCTAATAGGCCTTCTTAACAACACATTACCCTTTTTTCTCATTGAAGCATATATAAACACTCCAAAAGGCAAGTAAAATTCATATACCACTCCAATTTATCTTATCAAACTTCACTTTATGTCTACAACACCTTTTATGTCCAACTACCACTTGAACCCTTACTCAAATCATTTCTTATAAAAAGCTTGCACATATACAAAAACTCTATCTTGAAAAACTTAGGCATATACTCAAAATTTCCAAAAACCATGGAAAAAATTACATATTTATAAACCTCATGTGCTCAGGGTCATCACCAACTTCATCTGATGCTTTAACTTAGGGTAAACAAGCTCAAATACCTCTCTACAAGATATTCACTTAGAACTACCAATTGAATCCAAAACACAGTCAAGGAAACATGAACATATGACACATGATTGAATATATTAAATGGAATTTAATACATGAAAAATATCTTACAACATCCTCAGATAAACCTCAACTAATCAGATTATGATCTCTAATGACAACTATAGGTCTTATAGACCAATCTTCTGACCTTCTCTCTCATAGACTCTACTCAACCAGATAATCCACTTAGGCTTCAATGTTTCAACCACTTACACTAACTTCCAAGATTATTCAAATCATGTATATGCAATTTAAGATCCAAACCACATCATCATGCATTTTAATGTATTAACCTCACATGAAAACATATAAAGACACATCTTCTCATATCTATTTGTTGTTTATAGTCATATAAAATGCAAAAATTGGTGATTTGAGCATGGCTAATGACACCCAACCCATAGGTACCTCTTGATTTCTATCATGACCCTTGTAGGCTTGTTTTCACTAATTTTGAGTCATCCATAGCCTTCTAACCCTGATCCTAGCTGAGCTAGGACACACTTTTCATGACCAATCCATCCCCCTAGGTCTTGTCTGCCTAGGACAATATTGCTAATGCCACTCTTGTCTACTTTTGATGTTGTTTTCCAAGCTCATTTTTTGCCCCAATGATCAATTTATTCTAGTTACCCATCCTTCTCCTTGTCAGAATAACATGAGAAAATTGAATCCATGACTAATAGATCCCTATAAATTCCCATTCAAAGATCATTTGAAAAGGGTTGGCAAATATTTCAAGCAATCAAGAATACAAGTGAAACCACTTAGGAAATCTTCCTTATTCTATGTATATATCCATCTAGTGTAGTCCTAAGTACATATAAATCTCTACATCAGTCCCTAGCCATCCTCAAGCACATCTAGTCTAGCATTTATTGCATTCTCATATCAAAATTGAACCAAAAACTTTCAAAGGGAGAACTACATATGGCTTGATCCCTCTTCAGAGTATTAGTAAATAGATATCATGCCCACACATGGGGTGTGAATCATGTAGAGAGGATTACAGAGCAAGTTAGTCAAACATTAGTCCATAAATAATGAACAATACATAAGGAAACTAACTAAGCCTATCTATTCTTATGGGAATCACAAAGGATAACAAGAAATAAATAAAATAAAGCAAACATCATATTACCTTCCCAAATGTATTCACCATACCCATTTGGCTCAAAATCATGTTCTCCCTTGATCAAGCATCCTTGTCTTTATCAACAAAGGTGGTAAACTCCTCCAATGTCTCAAGAACACTCCACACAACCTAGGCTCATGATTCCAAACAACTAAACTAGCCTATCAATGAAGCTTGAAAAAAAATCAATGATCAAATGCAAAGGATTGTAAAAATAATTTAACATTATAAATTTGCAATATCCAATCTTACAATGCATGTCCATGGCCTCTCTATTTATACATTTTTGAGATTGATCAGGATCAACCATGATCATCCATCTTAAGATTGAGATGTGTGGCCATGGATAATCCTAATATTTGGAATTAAACTCATAAATATCCTCAAGATAAATAAGCATTAAAGAGGCATGGGAGGCATTAACTAGGTATGGGTGACCCATAATCTTGATATTTAATACACTTACCACCCCATAGATGATGTCACTAGGTGATGGAGATTTTCAAAATCAATTTCCAATAATGAGATATTCAAAAATATCTATGGAATTCTTACTTAAGCTCTTAAATTGGACTAATTAGCTTAAGTAAGTTTAATCAAGTTTAGTGCAATTCTTTGGAAATTGGTGCACAATTAATCAAAATGGTCATAAAGTTATATTATTCGGTCATAATTTGAATGGAGAGGAACTAGAAGGTGATGTTAGATGCATTAGATCTATATTCCCATTTAGGATGCTACCAACACTAAATAATAAAGGTACATGAGTGTACCAATGAATTAGAAGAAAAGAGTGATCTAGAGCACTAAATGGCAAAATTATCATTTTGACTCAAAATGATCTGATCAAAGTTAACGAGCCCATAAAATGCATTTCCCTATTTAGGGATACTTTGACCTAAATTGGCACTTGTAAGTGACATGTTTGAACTATTTAGGGTGTTTTATGGATTGTGACCTAAAATGTGTATTTGAGTGCAATTCAAGTAAGATTGACAATTTTGACATAAATGGTGTTAGGAATTGGATGTCTACAAAGCATGTGTAGTCCATCTTACACACACTAACCCTTTTATTTATTTTCCAAATTTTTGTTTAAGTACATTGAAGGCATATAAACAAATAAAATTAGCTCTATAAGGAGCACTACTGATAGCGAGGCTTCACAAATTCACAAACAAGGTCACACATACCTAGTGAGTAAAATATAAAAAGCTCATATCCTCTAGAAAACAAATTTAGACAAGGACTATAGCTTCAGTTCCACTCTTGTTCACCTTTAATGCTCCTATATAATAAGAAAATGAAAATTAGAATAATGTTTTCGATAGTGTCATAGGCCCACATAGTGAATATCAGACCCTATCTCAGTCGGATCAACACATTTTAAGCTAAGTATTATTTTTCTCCTCTTATTCCTATATTTAGAAAATCTCTAATTAAAAATAAATTTCACAAATTAGTAGCTTATTTATTGATTTATCAATCCATACCCTTTAACTAAACTAGCAATAATAAACCCATAATCATACAAGTTCAAGTAAAAACTAGTGTAGTAAAGAGATTTATAATCGATAGTGGTTTCAAACTTAATATATGTAATATCACATTATTATAGACCATGGGCATATATATGGGATACATGCAAAAAACATACAAGAATATTAGAGGATTTTGATATAGCATAATAGATATTAGGCACCATTGCTTTGGATATCATGGTAGGACCCAAAACCCTCTCTAAATAGTTCTAGGTCATGCCTAGTCCTCTTCATTATAATATTTTACCCAAATGACCCTGGATATACACTATGGGGCTAGTTCCTTCCAATATTCATTGATGTGTTAAGTTTATCTATGAAAGATACCTTTACACATGTCCAACAGATAACCAACTATTCAGATATTGTTGAACCATATAGTCATCTTTGATTATTTCACCAAATGGGACACCTCATCTCACAGTTAATTTACCACCTCATTGTATTTATCTTGATCAAATACATAAATATGAGGTTAGAGAGACTAACACTTCTCACACTCCACTTATATTTATGTCCTTAGCTCTAGATATTCAGCTAGTTATAGCGACTTTAGTCATTCTAGCTACTCCATCAGTCATAATCCCTACACCTATTATAATTATACATTCATCGATATAAATGTGATTAGTACCAGTTGATTCTAAAGATATAGTTACTCCATTAGTTATAAATACTCTCATAGCACTGTTATCTTCTACTACTACAGTTCAGGAGACTCCTATATCATAGTTACCCCTTGTGGTAAATACTGAGTTACCATATGTACATGATGTTGATATAGATTCCCAAGATTCTTTAGATGATGATATGACATCCACACTCATCTATGACTATTTGTGTAGATTGAAATTTACACCAATTGTCCTAGGAGAGTACCAAGATGACTCTAGAGCTCTCATTAGACATCATACATCACTCTTAGCATCTCACACAACACTCTCAAGATATATTCCATATTTGCGGTCACAAATAGATTAATTGGAACATAAATTCACATGGTTACCTCTATGGATATAGAGCTAATCATTCATATTTAGGCAAGAAACACATAACATCAATAATAGATTATATTATAGATGTTACTTTATCATGGATTAATCACACTACCTATAGTGTGACATAAATCTATTAATAGATTATCATAGTAGGATGGTCACCTATTTTATCTTTTTCATAGGATCACAGGTCATGATAAAAACTCATGTACAACTTTATAGAAGAGATTAGATAAACAATAATATCATGGTATTATTCAGATTATAGCAGCACCAATACCATCTTCTTCACCTCCATCGAGTTAATATACTACCATAACTAAAAATCCCAAAGGAGAATCAGCATCTCCATCACTAGAGCAACCTTTAGTTTGCCTCTGATAGGATGACACCTTGTACACAACATCTGCACTATATGATGATACTTGTGATGATGATCTTGAGACATTTGATGATGGATGTGATCCCTTCCTCCATTTCCCTCCCTAGCAAGCTCCATTCTTAGACCCTATACCCCCTCCAGTCTAGTTTTTAATGTCATTATGTATATATTTATTTATTCATATTGATTGTATATAACATCATTTAATTTACTTGTGCATAGTTTCTTATGCTAAATTGTACATAGCTTAAATATTTCAAAAATTCAAAAATAATTTAACATATCAAAACACAAAAACATTCAAATATGTCAAAAATAACAAAAACACTTTGATTGTATGCATCATCCATGCTCTACATTTCCACTATTACGCTAGACTTGTACTTATTATTCTATGTTTTTTTTCATCGATTTATCTACATTACCATGCTTTATTTGATCTTATTTGAGTATGTGCAGTAACATCTAGCTCCATGATTGCTTCACTCTACCCATTGAGGGGGCATCCTACTTCCATGTTTGAGACATACATTGATATAAATACCCACATTTGAGACATACATTGATATACATACTACACCACCCAAGTTATGTCATTCCTACACCACACACTCTAGTTATCATGTTGATGTACTTTATTTACTAGATTACATAGATTACTATATCGACACTCACTATTATATAGCACTTGTGTATTTCATAGCATATACCTAGTCTTGTACTAACATGTCTTACATACATTCAATTATTATTTTGATTAGTTAAATGCATTTTTAATTCTAGTTTATTACATGCTTTCTTTCCTTGCTTAACATTAGCTTGATGTGATTGCATTTTCTCAATTCTTGTTTGTCTCTTGTATGTGTCATAGGACATTTTCCAATGTTCTTTACTTCTATTAATGTGTCTGCCTTAGGACATTTTCCAATGTCCTTTTCCCAAACTCCTCTATATGATTGTGGCTTCCATTCCAACTTGATTGTTTCAACTATATGTGTATATGGCATTTAAACATGCCTTGTATGCTTACTTTCTAGTTTGAGTGACACATTTCCCTTGTTTACTTGGCCCCTTGGCCACTCTTGTATGATTCTCGCCTTTTGTGCTTGTTGCTTGCTTGCTTCTCGATTATTTTTAATGCCATGATCCATATCATGCATTATTCATGTTTTTTTATTCCATGATGGACATTATGCTTCATCCCTCCAACTAACAACTAACAACTAACCAGACTCTAAATTATAGTTCAGTACATTTCACATACTATTACATTGTTACATATATATAGGCATGCCCCTATTGATTTAACAATCTCTCAATACAACTCATTATATATATTGATATATCTTGTAGAGTGGTTGTTCTAAGTCATCAGCTAATGACTTGAGAGAATCTACATCTTCATTATCTTCTGAATCGTCTTCAGGGAGATCATCTAGAATCGGTTCATAGATGTCATCTTGTAGGTAAAGATCTTCATCAGAATCAATGATATCCCACCACGTTACTGCATACCAAGAGAAGCCATAGCCATTCGGCCCCTACCTACTATTGTGGGTTTTGTATAAAAGAAAGTGATTGTAAAAGAATAAAGGAGGCATCTACTGACGATAAAAGAATGGTATCAGAGCCAATTGTTCTACTACTGGAATCATTTGTAAGAATTTCTTGTTATAACTTTTGAGTTTTTATGATTTGTAAAATTCTTTGGGAAAGTCATTTCATCAAGTCCCTGGCCATTTTAAAATTGTCACAGGCCTTTTTATCTCTACATCCCTATTTCCCTTACCAAAATTTTCTCGCTTACCAGAACCTCAATTTTCTAACATGGAATTTGGTAAATCCCAAAAATCATCCATAGTAGAGATCATGCATGAATCTAAATTAGAAGGAATATATGAAATCTCTCCTTTTGTTTCAGATCAATTATCTGATTGTCTAGATATTGATATTACTAAAGAAAACCTAGAAAAAAAAAATAGCCTGTACAAACCTCTAGCTATCAAAGCTTCCCAGGTATATAAGAAATATGAGCTTTTAAAATCCAAATTTGTGTATAAGTCCACCTACTTGTCATTTTCTAAGCCTAGAATCAAATATGTTGAACTCACCCTTAGTTATAAGCCCAAATGAAATTTCCAAACAAATTTACTATCTTTACTACCTGAACTTGAAATTAATTATATCAAGTCACATGAAGATGTAAAATTTGTACATTTTGGTCTTATAAGAGTCCATATAACTCCATTGATTCTATAAATATTAAACTTGTAATATACCTAGCACTATGTGATAGATGCCAAGTAAGCTTTCAACATGCCTATCAAATATCAAGTCTTGGCTATTTAAATGATGAAGTCATTTGTTTTGAGTTTTGTCCTAACCTTTATGTCGTAGTCCATGAAAAAGGATGTAAAGAAGTCAAGTTTGGTTCTTTAGATTGTTGGGGTTTATTCACCTCCCTTTTTGGTCTAAATGTGTTTGGTGAATTTAAGTATGCCTCTATTAACATTTCTGTAGTATACAGTATGACTAATACGAACCACCCAAAGATCCTTGAGAATTATCCATATGCTAGACAACTAAATGGTATTGTCCAACTCCAAAAAGGCCATATAGAGTCTGTTCAAATACCTTTTGATTAGAAACTTGACTAGTTGAAAAAAATTTCTCCCAAAATGAAAAGTCAAGCCTCACTACATAAAAGTGATGGCAAAACTGTTAATATTCTTCCTAGATCTTTCTCTTTAAATTATTCTATTCTTTTTCCTTCCAGACCATCAGCCTCTTCCTCTCATAGAGCTATAAAAATAGGTCATATTCTAATTGAAGATGAAGAAATTAACCAAGGACTTGATCTAAAGGATCAACTACCTTGTACAATGATGAATCTTTCGAGAGAAGATAGTTTAGAATTTTATATAGAAAATAGGGTAACTCTGTATAAAGGTGGAAGGTGGCCACCTCATAAAGAAATCTATAAGCAGCCTGCAGGTACAGTCTAATATTTTTCTACTTCTTATCAAAGAGATATTGAACCTTATATTGAGTTTAAACATAGGAATTATATTTCAAGGTTCAACTCTCATCTGTCAAAGAATTTTGATGATCTCTGCAAAGATGTTTTTTACATAAAGAATAGTATAGATAAAGTAACCATTCTTGAAGACAATAATATTACCCTCTATACAGCCATACAAAGTCAATTATCTTCCATTGATTCTAAATTAGTAGATTTAGATGAAAGTCTTGAATGGCTTTCTAAATAGGATCAATAGGTAGAATCCTCTGTTAGCCAATTAACTTATAGAGTATATCTCGGTCCCAATTTTAAGCCCAAAAAAATCACCCCAATACTACTCTCATGCAAAGGACACATGTCCAATTATAGAAATGGTACCTCAATATTGATGATTTATTAAATCCCTTAAATGATATTTTAGCATAGTGCAACTCCATGAGAGTTATCATCATTAATTCTCATTTAGATCCAGCAGGTACTGCTAATTTTGCTTCTAAATTCTTTTGGGGTATTGTAAATCAATGGCAGGATTCTATGATTAAAGCATAATATTTTGAAAGAGTCCATAACCATCTTGATCCTCTAGCCACTCTTTTTCATTTTCTTATTAAAAAGTTTGCACCTCCAGTCACAAATGATGAACTGGAATCAAAGAAATGGCTTCTCAAAATAAAGCTTTGTGATTTAAAACAATTTGATGCTTTTGCCAAATAATTCAGAGAATTGGCATATGAAAGTAAAATCTTTTATTCTATAGAGATTAAGATCAAATTATTGCATGCTTTACCCTATAATCTTATTGATAAGGTAATTACTTATATTGATCTTAAGAGTCTTACCATTGAAGATCTCTCTCTCTCTCTCCGATGTAATTGATTTTGCTAAGCAACAAGCTATGTGTTTAGTCTCTAAGGCTAAAACTATTCAAAAGCTCACCAAGCACCAAGCATCCTAGATAGCTCCAACTTTTCTTGAAACAACCCCTTTTCGCTATCAGCTATTTATATAGCCTTGCAAGCAACAAAAGCAATGTCACAATCATCTTTCTTTCCAACATCACTCTTTTCCTCACAAGTACTCTTATGCTCCTCCTCACCATTTCCTCAAGAAATGCCACACTGCCCATCCTCTATCCAAATAGCCTATTTGCTACATTTGTCATAAACCTAGCTATATTGCTCCCTAGTGCCACTGCAAAAATATTGCAGTCAAAGCTATTTCTACTTCCAACTTAGCAGCGTGGTGAGATATCATTGATTCTGATGAAGATTTTTATCTAAAATATGACATCTATGAACCAATTCTAGATGATCTCCTTGAAGATGATTCAGAAGATAATGAAGATGCAGATGCTTTTGAGTCATTAGCTGATAACTTGGAACAACCACTCACCAACATGTAATGCCCATGGTACTGACCTCGGCACCATGATAATTCATAGCTGCCAGATGAAGCACATGGTACTTGGTCTCACCATCACCATGAAGGGTATAGGAAGGCTTAAAATTCCATGCCTCATTTATGCCACTGAACAATTTCCTAGTTTAATGACTCAAATACTTGAGATAATAATTCCTATTGAAATCCAAGACATAGGTGAAAAGATCAAAACCACTATCTGTTCTGATAACCCTCAACAGTTTTGGTTAAAGTCTATGCCTGAGATGGATATTAAAATCATTGAAGGTAAAATTATGAAGATTGGGAAAAGAATCCCAATACCAACACAAGATTACAATGATATGGAACTCCAGATCAAAGAACTAGAAAGTAATGGTTTTATTGAGAAATCAGCCTCTCGCTACTACTGTTATGCATTTATGGTCAATAAACATTCTGAACAAAAGAGAGGAAAGAAAAGAATGGTCATTAATTATAGGCCATTAAATTCCATTACCCAACCATTTCCATATCCCATTCTAGATAAGAGCTATCTATTGGAGAAAGTAGCAACATGTAAATACTTCTCCTAGTTCGATTGTAAATCTAACTTTTATCAAATCAGAGTCAAGGAAGCTGACAAAGAAAATACAGCATTCAGCTACCCTTTTGGCCATTTTTAGTAAATAGTGATGCCTTTCAGCTTGATGAATGCCCCAGCATTCTACCAGGCCCACATGGATAAAATATTTCAAGGCACTTCTAACTTTCTATGTGTGTACATAGATGACATTCCAATTTTCAGTCATTCACTTTTTGACCATTTTACTCATCTCTCCAGATTCTTTGAATTGGCACAAAATGCAAGAATTATTCTATTAGAGACAAAAATTTGGTTATGCAAAAATACCTATAATTTTTTTGGAATGGTGATCCAAGATTCAAAGTTATAAATTCAGCCACATATCAAATAAAAGTTCATCAGTTTTCCAGACATACTGGATAAATCTAAACTCCAAGCCTTTTTCGGATTACTGAACTATTTAAATAGCTTTTACCCTAACTTTGGTGAAGACAGGTTTCTGCTTCAAGAACTTCTCTAGAAAAAGAAAGCTTTCAAATGGAAGGAAGAACATACAGTCACCATCCACAAAATCAAATCTAAAGTTGTCTTACTTCTTGATTTGAACATCCCAAAATCTAATAAAATGATAGTTTATACTGATGCCTCCGATACTGTATGGGGAGGAGTACTTGTTTGTGTACATAACAATAAAGAATTTGTCTATGAATTCTCCAGTGGAGTATTTAGTACTGATGTTCTTAAATGGATTTCTTTTGATAAAGAAATATATGTTGTAAAAAAGTGTTTAGAGAAGTTTATGTTAAAACTACTACACTTGCCCCATTTCATTGTAAAAATTGATTGCACTAGATTTCTGACCTTTAGGGAAAAAGATCATGGTAAAAAAGATGGTCACGGTAAATATTGTAGATGGCAAGATTTTTTCAATCAATTTAACTTCTCCGTAGAGCACATTATAGGTAACGATAATACAACAGCAGATTGGCTTAGTCGTAATCCACCTGTTACACTAATGCACCAACCTGTTCCTAGCTTCAATCTAACTAGGATTTATAATCAAGGATTTACATCTTTGAATATTCTTGTCTAAAAATAAATCCTTCATGAAGGGTCGCATCCAAGTTACACCCATATATATTATGCAGTAGGACATGATTTGCAAATGTCTTCCACAGCAACCATTCAAGCAAACCGTCATTAGAATACTGGTGTGATTGAAAGATTAAACAGTGGATTTATTTTCCACCAGTTTACTAAATTATTAAAGCATCCCCTATGGACATGGATGGTAAAAATCAAGTCTTCACATAATGGAAACCTTTACAAATGGGTGGAAAGATATGGTCCTCACCATATACATGAAGAAGAAGATCATGAACAAGATACAGTTGTCCATATGATCATCAAAAGACAGTTGGAATGGGAATCTTACTTCTACATTAATCCTCGCCATCATGCATGTGAAGCTAGACCCCACCATTCACATCTTTCCAACACATTCTAGATAAGGTGTGTTTTCCAACCAATTAGTGAAAATGACCTATTAACAGAAGTTGAAACAATGTTGGACCCACAAGGCTAGACATCCTCATCCAACGCCTCCAATTGCATCTCACTATAGCCTAACTTTTACATTGTAAAGTATGATGGGACATGACACTGCCTTGGCAAAGATTCCAGGCAGGACCTCCCAAAATAATATAAATAAACCTCTCGTCCATTGAGTTTTCATCAAAAAAATTCTAAGCTTTCTTTAGAAATCTAGTAGCCTTGTTTCAAGATTATGCTCTTCTCTTGCCCTTTTCAAAGGATCCTGAGAATCAAAAATTTAAACAAGTGTTTATAAATTATATTTGTGATCTAATAGAGAAGCCATATCCATTTTGTCCCTGCCTACTATCATGGGTTTTCTATAAAAGAAAGTGATTGTAAAAAGGTGTCTACTGATGATAAAAGAAATTATCATTGTTATATCATGTATCTTTATAGCATAACATACTTGTAAGGCTCTTTATTTTGAGGGAGGTCATTGTACGGTCTCCATTCCTACCCTTAAAAAAGGGGGAAAAAAATAGGGGTTTTTTCATAAAGATCAAGTCTCTTAACAGTCAAAATAGTAACATTTAAAACACCCAGAATAACAACCAGACAACAAACCAATCAGAATAGACTAGGTAGACAATCAAGAATCTAGAATAGTCATCAAATTTGGCCCAAGACAATATTACTAAGACTAGAATAAAATATTGATGGCATTACTTTCCATTTTTAATTCTCTTATCCAACTAGTAGAAAAACCATATTTTCTAAGAACAAATAGAAAGGTAAGTTTAGTTATAGTTTTGTTAGCTACAGTTTAGACTAGAATCAATAGTTTCAATAAAGTTTTCTCAAGAATCTAGATATAGGGGGAATCCTACATGGAATGATGGCTCTCACTTCTAATTTTAAATAGGGAACTTGGTATAAATTCTAAATTAGAATCCATATTTTAGACACTAGTGGTTGGGGGAAATGTGCGAGGCACATTTGTTTTCTTTTTTAATGAGTTTAGCATTACCTAGGCATTCTTAGTAGTTACATGCCTTGCTCCAACTGTAGGTGGTTAGTATAAATTTTGATTGGATTTCATACAAGCCTAACTTCCAATTTCCCTAGTTCTCGAGTGGCTTCCACATAAGTGAGATTCTCAGTTTCGAATTGGATTTCATATAAGCCTAATATCCATCTTTTAGAGTGGCTAAGAGTGGCCTAGTTTCAAGCATACATTTGGCTATCCATGCTAACATTATCAGATCATAGTACATTCATGGGCTTCAAGATCCATCTCATATGACACACATTCCATACCAGTATCAATTTATAGCTTCACTTCACGGGGCAATGATGGAGCCAAAGGACTAAATAGCCTTTGTATTTTTGAGCCACCTATTCAGAGGGATTGGACACATAGTCCAAATATTGATTAACACATGTATGACCACCTAGATTAACTTAATGGGTAATAATGGAGCCAAAGGGTCAGCCTTTGCATTCTTAAGCCACTCTCAAAGAATTGAGTACTCAGCTCCATTCATGATATTACTCTTGGTTCAACATAATAGGTTTTGTATTGGTTCACATACCTAGTGAGGTGTATCCATTCCTTTCTCTTCCTCTTTCTCTTACCTAGCTTTGTAAATTGTTATTTTAGATATAGTGTATTGATTAATAACTTATCTAATATTTATTTTCACTTGCAAATTTACACTTCACATTGTACTCTCTCTATGCACACCCAACATCACACAACTTCATGGGATTCACCATTTCAAGTAAGTTTAGATATGATTTCTATTTTTCCTTTATCCTAGTATTTTGATTTGCTACATCACTAGAATAAAGGGGGGGGGTGGGAATGTAGTCATATAAAATTCAAAAATTGGTAACTTTAGTATGGCTATTGACACCCAACTCATAGGTCCCTCTTTTTTGCTCTCATTACCCTCATAGACTTGTTTTCATTGATTCCCAATTATCCATAGTCTTCCAAACTTGATCCTAGCTAAGTTAGGACCTTCTTTTCATGAACAATCTATCCCCCCAAGTCTTTTCTACCAAGGACAATAGCACCACACTAGGATAATGGTGTTATTACCACTCCTATCCATTTTTATCACTATTGTCGAAGCTAACTTCTGGACCTAATAGTAAATTCTTTCTAGTTCCCCATCCTTCTCCTTATTGGCCTAACATGAGCAAACTCAATCCATGAACAATAGATCCCTATAAAATCCTATTCAAAGATCATTTGGAAAGGGTTGGAAAATATTATCAAGCAAGCAAGAATACAAGTGAAACCACTCGGGCAATCTTCCCTATTCTCTACATATAACCATCCAGTACAGTCCTAAGCACATCTAAATCTAAACATCAGTCCTTAACCATCCTCAAGCACATGTAGTCTAGCATTTTTTGTATTCTCATATCAACATTACACTAAGCACTTCCAAAGGGATAATTACATATGGCATGATCCCTCTTCAAAGTATTGGTATGTAGGTAGTGTGCCCCCACATAGGGTGTGAAGCACATCTAGTGCATCTTACACAAACTAAACCCTTTTGCCTATTTTTAAAAGTTTTGTTTAAGTATATTAAATACATAAAAATGAATAAATTTATCTCTATAGGGAGCACTGCTAACAGTGAGGCTTCATAAATTCGCAAACAAGGTCACACAGATCTTCTAAGCAAAACCTACAAAGCTCAAATACTCAAGACATAACACTAAAGAAGGAATATAGAAATGGTGCCACTCTTGTCCACCTTTGGTACTCTTGAGCAATTAGAAAATGAAATTTAGAATCTTGTTTGTGATAGTGTCCCAAGCCTGTAGAGTGAATATTAAACCATGTCTTAGTCAAATCAGCACAATTTAAGCTATAAGTCTTATTTTCCCCCTTTTATTACTATTTTTAGAAAAGCTATAATTAAAAATAAATTTCACAAATTATTATCTTATTTAATGCATATTATTTACTAATTTATCAATCCACCCCCTTTAGTTAAATTAGAAATAATACACCAATATTCCCAAAAATTGTAAAGTAATTTCCTTACTATCTACACCGCTAGGTCTATTACCAACTAGCCAAGTTTGGTCACCCAACTTACACACTTAAGATCTGAAACCTATCTATAAACCTTCATGGACCACAATTTAAATTTCCATACTTTGATCTTCATCCATTCAATAACTTTGAATTAGTTAGCTCTATCTGCTAAAATAAATTTATGAAAGACAAGCACTTTTTTGTATGGTCTTCTCACTCACCTAAGAAAATAATCACACTTGGATATGTTTGAGAGAATTTATTTCAACTTATAATCACTTATCTAACCATATCAAGTTATTTTTTTCTCTTTAGAACATGATCTTCAACATCATGTCATAGTTAGTATTTTATGAGGGTTTAGACTAGCTTATAGTCTTAATGATTATTCATAAAATTCAGCTCCTCTTTATAAAACCAATGGTTGTAAATTTGAGATAGAAACCTTCATCATCTACCATGGATATATTATATTCTCATGTAAATGTTTTACGTGCTAATGAGCACTAAGAAAACCTTCTTGGGTAGACAACTCTTTATTCTATATACTTGAGAAACTTTGAAATACTTTTCAAGCATTATTCTTTAAAATCAAGTCCTAAACATTCATACACATACTTAAAAAAACTTGACTCACCTTAATCAATGTTCACTTGATCACTCATGTCAAGGAAACTGATCATGTTTCTTCATCTAGCCACCATCTCTCTTTTTTTTGCTTTCTAAGCCTTGACCTACAAATCTTATTTGTATGCCTCTAAATTGAAACTCTCCAGTGTTTCAATATCTCTTTTGTATGCTTTAGTAACCTCATATACTCATTCTTATTTTGAGCTTCAACAAAACTTCTTCAAAGCTAATTATAGATCTTTAGATCTTGACTATAGCATCTTCGAAGCTACATACATAGATCTTTACAGTTGACCTTATAACAATTTGCAACATCCTCAAAACCTCATGTACAAACTCAAACAATATCTCTCATGCTCAAAAAATTTAAAGTATTCTAATCTTTGTAGTTCATTCGAAGCATCTTTATAATTGCATACATAAAACTTTAGAGCACACAAGTTCTTCTTTAGAACTCACTCATTTCATCTTACCACTTATAAATACCATCTCACAAGGTCTAGACAAAGCACTAAAAGATGCTTTACATTTTTTATACTAACTTGTACTCATTCATGTTGATTCTCAATTATTTCACTTAAGTTATCATTAGAATATTCTGCAAATAGTATTCTCTCATCATAGCTCTCATATTGTAACAACACTCACTATGCTGGAAACAGAACTCAACATATATATATCTCAAGGCTCAACAACTTCACAAGAACTGTTTGCATCAAATGACATAATATTAACATCAATTAAAAAACCAGGCATCTTTATTGTAACTTTTTACATCAATGACATCAATAAATATCGAAGCTTAACACTTAATGACAATGGTCAACAATATCTCCCTTAATCAATGAGAATGTTCAAAAAATATAACCCCTAAGATACAAGTTTAGAGTGTAAGTGTTAGTGTGTTTATTGAACTTTTTTTTACTTCAACTAACATGTTACTAACCTCCCTTCTTGGATTCTTATGATCACATATACAAGGTAGTTTTAGGCCTATTTAAGTAAGCTTAGAGGAAGCAAATGAATTGATAAATAAATGAACCTAAGGAGATTGGGTAACATGTTGTCAACCCTAAGGAGAGAGAAGAAAATAATTTGATGAAGATAATATAAGTGTTATGTAGTTAAAGATCAATATCACATGACATATGTAGTCTTGAAGAGGACTATATCAACAAAGAAGCCTAGAGGTAGTTTTGAGAGAGATAAAATGGAGTAGAGTTGAAGGAATGATCATTGTCTATTAAGAGGCTATCAATGTTGCATCATAGATGTGTTTCTAATTTACGATAGTGTATAGAGAAGATAGATATTTGAGTGAAGAATAGAATAAAGAAGTGTGATTGGTTAAGTTGGTGCTTGGTCAAAGAGGGAGTTGAATCTTCCTTAAAGGTTGGAGCTTACATAATTGGTCTTGGTTGAGTTGGTGCTTGATCTAGAAGGAATTGGATTTTAATTGTAGGTTGGTTCTTTCAAAAGTGTCCTTTAACTGATTTTGTGCTTAGTCATAGGGGTTTGTAGCATCCTAACAAGTGAGTTCTTGATAAATTTTAGGTTTCTGCTCCATGTTAGGTTGGTGCTCAACTAAATTTGATACATTGTCTTATAGGATAGTTTGTACAAGATTTGTTTTAGTGGTTTTTATACCCCATGATGGTTTCCCACATATGTGATGTGTATCTTATTTCATGCTGAGCTGATTGGTTATTAATACATTGCTAGATCACCATGTTGCTTTCATATTTCATAAATGAGTGGATGTAA
Organism: Torreya grandis; assembly: GCA_037957365.1. NCBI lineage: Eukaryota > Viridiplantae > Streptophyta > Pinopsida > Cupressales > Taxaceae > Torreya > Torreya grandis. The sequence goes on along the minus strand of JARHVA010003874.1, from coordinate 873,979 downwards.
TTGATTTAAATTTTTTAGAGACTGATTCATCCCCCCTCTCAGTCATTGTGCTTTTAAAAATTAGTATTAGATCTTGGTCCATTAAATTAGGCCTAACATATTGAAGGAGATGCTTGAAGCACAAGCATGTCTAGTCAATAATCACAAGGAGATTTCTCAACAAATAAGGATCCTCTCTTCAATGGGAGAACTAACTATGATTTTTAGAGAATCGTAATGAAGAAATATCTAAAGTACTTATGTTATGACATATGGCAATATATTTTTGATGGAATCACTCCACCCTCTACACCACCAACTGACACAGTAGCCATAAAGGCAAGTGAGAACAACTCCAAGGCAATGCATGTCATCTTGTGTGGTCTTTCAAAAGCATAATATGTTAATGTCATGTATTATGATACAACTAAAGGGATTTGGGAAAAGTTGTAGACCATTTATGAAGGAGACACCAAAGTTAAGTTGGAAAAGTTATAGATTCACAAAAGGCAGTTTCAAATCTTGATAATGAAGGAGGATGATAACATTGCATATTATCTGTTGAGAGTATATGAAGTGGTAAATGTCATAAGAGGCCTAGGAGAGAATTTGGAAGAATCAATAGTAGTAGAAAATGTATTGATATCTCTAACATCTAAGTCTAATTCAAAGGTTTTTGATGTGGAAGAGATCAAATACCTTAACCTACTACAAATGGATGAGATTCATGGCATCTTGATTGCCTACAAAATGAGAAAAAGTGATGGAAGACCTAGGAAGGAAGCTACATTTAACGCTGAGAAGAAATCACAAGGTAATAAGGTTAAGGATGATATTGACATAGACATTGATGATGAAAAGATAGAATCCATGTTTTTTAGAACACTAGGAAGAGGTTTAGGTATGTATAAGGGCAAGTTGCCATTCAAATGCTTTAATTGTGGTAAGATTAGTCACTTTGCATATAACTGTCCTAATAAGGATAAGACTGAGAATGATTAAAAACATGATGAATGTCATGGTGATGATAAGAAAAACTATAATATTGATAAGAGAAAAAAGGGTTTCAAAAACTATGAAGATGAGAAAGGTTCATTCAAGAACAAGAGAATTTCTATACCAAAGAAGATAGTATCTCATTTGATGTAAGTGACACTAGTACTTCTGATAATGATGATGACTATACTAATCATGATAGTAATGAAACCTTATTCATGGCTATAGAAAAAGATAATGAGCATTGCTCAAAATGGAATGACCTTATGGATGATTAAAAATTGGATGAAGAAGAGGATAAAGTAAACCTTGAGGTATAATTGGTGAGTACTCTAGAGGATTTGAAGTTCCAAAGAAGGAATTTTAAAAACTAAGATCATTGGTTGAGAGTTATGAGGATCAAATCAATATCTTTGAAGAGATACTAAGAATCAACACCATTAAACATGAGGAGATCATTAAACAACTAAAAACTCATATTAAAATTAACACTACAAATATTAAGACCAAGGAGGAATAGTGCATCAAGTTTGGAATAGAAATGGAGTCCTTGAAGGTAGAATTAGATAAGATAATAATTCAGTTGAAGAAACATCAAATATTTGAGAAGAGTACTAAATTTCTTAGTGATATATTGAGTAATCAAAGGCCTCTACATGATAAGATAGGTCTTGGGTTCAAATAATACCAAAAATAAAATAAGAAGAGTTATATCTCAAAGACCTATGTAAAAACTCTCAAATCTAAGACTTGAAGCGATAATCAACAAGATAAGAATACCAACATGAAAGTCAACATAAGATTCTAGTCAGGCATCCTAATGAAATAAGGTATTCCAATTAGTTTAATGGTTATTGTTTTACTTGTCATAACTTTGGTCATATAACAAGTCATTGTAAAACAATCTCAAGGAATGAGTTATCATGGGAACATGGGAGAAGGATGATTAGTCAAGAGGTAAGTACTAAAATACTGTTTACTATAGTTGTCATAATATGGGACACATTGCAATATTATTTATTAATAGAGTTAGAAGGCCCTCAAGACTTAACAAGATATATGGAGATTCTAGAGTGCATGAGAAGGGTCAAACATTTGTATGGAAGCCAAAAAAGGTCAAGAGTAATCATATTGATCCCAAGAGTCAAAAAAGATTATTTTTTAAGATAGACAAAGGATTAGAAGTGAAGGAATGCCAACAATAATTTTTATCTACATGTATTGGCAAGGAATTCAAAGAGAAGAAGAAGGATGACAAAGTAGATGAGTCAAATGCTTTAGTCAATCCTAAGTGGATTCTAAGGAGGGACTATCAATCTCATGATTGAAAGATAGATGAGTAGAGTAATTTGGAGATATAGGAATCTCCTAAGTTCATGGATTTTTGAGATCCCTATAGAAAGGTGTGACTCCATTAGGCTTCATGAAGACACTATATTATAACTAGAAGCATGAGGTTGCAGTCAAAGAAAGATTCATCTTGAGAGGATTCTAGGTTGTCTAGAATGCAAGGTAGGAGTTGTTTTCTTTGTAGCTTGTATGTATATGACAAGGTGAAAGGAGTTTTGGTTAGTATGATCATTGTTTATAGAGATCAGTTCATGAGGAATCATGGTATGAAATACATGTCTAAGCATAGGACTATGTCTAAAGACGTATGGAATATGGATTGGTCTACAATACTAATATGGTCATAGATGCAAGTTAGATGTTATTGAAAAAGATAGAAGTGTGAAAAAATCCTATGTAGTTGATTATTATATGAGAGGTAATAAAAAGGTTGTTGTATGTTTTTAATAGTTGATATCTTAAGTTGTGTCGAGAAGTGACATTGGTATCAATATGCTTGAAGGATGTTGATAAACATCTGTGAGTCCTTGATGTAAAAAAATAGGCCAAACTTCTAGAGGCCATAAATTTTGACCCATAGCTCTATTTTAGCTCTTATACATGCCAAAATGACCATCTCAAAAAAATTGTTTCTTCCCTAAGATGAACTTTCCACTTAGAGTTGTTTTTGGTATTTTTTGGATGCCATACATGATCATCTAAAGGTCCAAATTTTCAATTTCATGATTTTTTTGGGATTTTTGTACTTTTAAAAATTATATATATATTTATGAATAGATGTTAACTTAAGTTTAAATTTATCCTATAGGATAATTTTTTCATTTAGAGTATTTTAGGATATTTTTATAGATGCGTGTGCTTGCATGCAAAACTTTCCAAAAATAGTAGCTACTAAAAATAGAATTTATTTTACATTTAAGTTTTATTTTAAATTTTTACATGTCAATTTTGATTCTGAGTTGAGGTTTATTTATGCATGGTTTGTATTTTTTTCAATTCATTCAATGAAAATCAATACAAGTTATTGTTTCATAAGCTTTGCCTATTGATATTTTATAACCTTGATAGTATTTGGGCTCATTAGTCCTGATGACTCATATGATGAGCACAATATGTGAGGATAAAGGGGGAGTTAATCAGATGATTCATTAGCTTCAAGAGTAGATAGGTAGTGTTATATGTCAAACAAGGTATATATAAAACATGAATACATGTTGAAGAATGTGGCCAAGACTGAGAGCATGATGGATGTTTGTGAAGATGGAAAATATAAATGAAGATGGATATTATCCATCTCTGTGGAATCAAGGTGCATAAAATAAAGTGAGTGATCTTGTGTATTTGACTACATTTGAAGATCTATGTCAGATAAGAACATATGTGATGTCTTATTGAGTGATCAAGAGTGTGATCTATACCAGTCATATCAAGTTCAAGTTAAGTGTTCCTATGTATCTGAATTAATTCAAATAAGGTATACATGGAGTTAGGGGGAACATGTTTGTATGATGCTTCATAGACTCTATGATCTTATTACCAAAAGGGGCAGAGAGATTAGAAAGAGAGAAAGTTTAGAATGGGAAAAGTATCTTGTTAAGAGTGGTTTCCATCTTGTGACTTAAGAGGGGAGTATGAAGTTAAACGGATCTTTGTATCTCTGTGTTGTGAAGTGTCAAGACAATGATAAGAAAAATGGTTTCTTGATGTACAATTCAAGTGTTTCATAAGTTGGCCACAACAGCTAGTATGAGCCTAAGGTGAGTTATTGTCAAAATTTCATTATGTTGTTGAAGTTTAGGTCCAAGGATTAGATGGCAGTGTGTAGAAGACCCTTTATCATTAATGTCAAAAGGGGGAGAATGAGCAGATGGAAAAGTACCATTTTGAAGTGATCTCAGATTGTAGTGTGTTTGTCATAAATGTGTTTGCCATCAGTAACAAAGGGGGAGTTTATTGGCATGTTGTTGTCATTGATGTCAAAAAGGTGTTTATGTCAAAGATTGTGTTTTTCTTTATGTCAAGGTTGATGTCAGGGTTGCTGTCAAAGGTGACTAAGGACAGATCATAGTATATGATATGTCAAGGTACATGAAAGAGTGTTACCATGAATAGGGCCATGAGAGATAAGAGTTCATCATAAGAATAGAAGAGATTATTGTTGAGAGTTTTCATGATTGTTGTGAGCATGAAAAGTACAAGTCATAAAAAGAGTGTTTGAAGACAACCAATGTATGCATAAGAAGCATAGTGTATGAAGAGATATGTGCATAGTATGGAAAAGTCAAGACATGAAGATTTTTGGGGTGATCCATATGAACAAATCATTGTCATTGAGAAAGTGTTTTCATGAAAGAGAATTTAAAAGCAACGAATGCCTTATAGGTGCATGGAAAAGAGATGTCAAGTCATATGAAGCTTGGTCATGTAGTTTTAGGTTTATATGAGGCTGTGGAAGATTTTTTTCATAAAAAAGAAAATGGTGCAATGATATGAATACATTTTGATGTCTTATGTCTTATTATTTGATTTTTTTATGAGGTCATGAAATGGAAGGAATAGTTTAAGGTGTAACGTGTATTGGAAGCTTGAGCCTAGTCATGGCATGGTGAAGGTATGATATAGTGGCATGATGAAGTGAGTGATATCAAGCATGTGAGATATTTTTAAAGTTTTGTGATCATAATAATAAGGTTTATAATAATCCATGAGCATCTCATGGTGAGCCTAAAGGTGTAGGACCTTCAGATCAAGTCTGCACCTAGACCACTCCTAAACCCTGCATGGCCTAATGAGGCATGAAGATCAGTTTTCAAGGAAATTTTGCATATATGATCATGGAAATAGGTATGATATGTTTTTATAATCATGCTCATGAGATATGAGGTCATGATTTATAGGAAAAGGCATTGAAATTGGTTTTGAATTCTCTCAAGTACATAAAATGAAGGTATGCAAACCCAAGAAGGACATTCAAGTGTTAGTTGGCACATGTAACCTCTACATGGGAAAATAATATATTAAGGAGTTATGGGGAATAATCATATCTAATATCCCTAGGAATTATTTTTGGATTTAAGGGGTAATCCTTTTTGAATAATCGTTAACACCAAACCTGTGTTAAACCTCCCTAAAACCCTAATAAGGACCCGATGTGGAATATCTTATTCAAAATAGCCTAGAATTATATCAAATGAATAGGTAAACTATTATATCATGTATTAAACTCTCTAGGTACCTCCAGGTGGTGGTGGTTAGTCAGATGAGAGAGAAAATGTGTAGATACAGACTTATTTATGAAGAATTTGTTGTAGCAATCAAAAGTTACATTAATCAAGCAAATAAAATGGATGGAAGAAGGATATAGAGAGTCATAATACATGTATATGAAGGTTTTTGGATATTTTTCACCTTTCTAATGTGCTAAACTAGTCTTCCAAGTTAGCTAGTCATAGACAGGCCTAATAGTGTAAATAGTGTGGAACCCATGCAACAATGAGAAGATGAACTGGGGTGTGTTTTCATGATATAATGATGAAACAAAGTGCATGCATATGTTTTTCAAGACTTTTAAGACATGTTCATGCTTGGAATAAGTTTCAGAGGTCAGTGATTTTGGTAAAATGTTGCTGACAAGTTGACTTTTCTAGATCAAATACCATAGTGTGATATAAGGTCATGAGATTGGTCTGAAAGACCAATATTTATCATTAGACCATATGATTTTTCGACTTGAGGATGTCCTAATGATATCTAAGAACCATTTACGTGCATCAAGAGTAATTCAAAGTGTCTACATAGGTGTTAGGAGGTCTAAGTCATCATGACATTATTTTTTAGTATACTAGGAATTTTGAGTGAGTGAGTTGTAGAAGTGTTCTTGAAGCCTTAAGTTGTGAGTAAAAGTGTCTAATACATTTGGTAATGACCCTAAGGTCATTTACACTCTATATATGTAATTTTTTGATCATTTTTTATGGGTTTAAGTGTGTTTGAGCTTCATTATTGAAAGGCATATTTTTTTGTGTACACAAGCATAATAGGATTGAGTACTATTGAGGGGTTTCATGAAGTGGTTGGAACTAAAAGGTGTTATGGAGATTAGAGGATATTGGATAATGTATTATTGGATTTTTTATGAAAGGATTTTACTATGTATAGACATTTAATTCTTTCTAAGGGATCAAATGGTAATGTGTTACTAGATAAACCTAATGCAATTAGGTCTCCATAAGACCTAAAAGTGAAAAGAGGCCTAATTGAGTCATGACAAACCAAAAGGGACTCAAAGGTCATTTGAATCCTATTTATGATATATCCTAAGACATATTATATGGCAGACCTAAGAAGTTAAGGTTTTGTGGCTAAGAAAGTGGGGGTAGAATAAGGAATGGTATATATACAAGGTAGTCTTAGGCCTATTAGAGTATGCTTACACGAAGTGAATGAAATTATAAATCAATGAGCCTGAGGAGGTTGGGTAATATGTTGTAAAACCTAAGGAGAGAGTAGATAAGCATTTAATTAAGATCATATAGGTAAACTATAGTTGAATATCAAGATCACATGACCTATTCAATCTTGAAGAGGGCTAGTTGAGCGAAGAAGCCTAGAGGTAGTTTTGAGAGAGATCAAGTGGAGTAGAGTTGAAGGAGTGATCATTGTCTATTGATAGGATATCATAATTGCATCAAAGATGTGATACTAATGTATGACATTGGATAGATAAAATATAGAGCTGAATGGAAGAATAGAAGAAAGAAGTGTGATTGGCTAAGTTGGTACTTAGTCAAAGAGGGATTTTAATCTTCCTTGCAGGTTGAAACTTGTAAAATCAGTCTTGGTTGAGTTTTTTATTAATAAAAAAGGATTTAGATATGCCTTTTAGGTTGGTGCTTTCACAAGTATCCTTTGACTAATTTGGTGCTTAGTCATAGGGGTTTGTATCCTTCTAGCAAGTGGGTGCTTCCTAAAGTCAAGTTGGTGCTTGATAAATTTGGGGTTGGTGTTCCATGTTGGGTTGGTGATAAACTAAATTTGACATATTATCTTATTGGATAGCTTGTTGAATCTTTGTTTTAGCTGGTTTTATCCCCCATGAGGGTTTCCCACATATGAGATGTGTTATTTTGTTTCATGCTCATATGATTGGTTCTTAATGCATTGATAGATCACTTTGTTGCTTTCATAGTTCATGGATGAGTGGCTGTAATTGATTGATAGTTTTTAAAGACTGATTTACCCCCTCCTCTCAATCATTGTGCTTCTAACATAAGTGTCTATTTATAAGAACAAAAGGGAGAGAATGAGGGTCACGAATAACCATAGGGTATTTCAAGATTCCCATTCTGCATTTCTCCAAAGTAGACCAGGCTTTTCCATTATACCTTCTAAATAGCAGAAGAAAAAAAGATGAGGAGTAACAAAGAAAAAATTCACTTTAAATAAACTAACTAGATTTTAAGACCACAATGTTTTCCTCTTTCCTTATTCTCTTTCTCCATGACTCATGTATCTCCTTCTTCTTCTACCTCTATTTTGAATCCCCCCAAAATGTCATTTTAAATTAGAATAAACATTCTTTCACAAAGCAACTATCATGGTTAGACATTGTGGATGCCAAATTTTTTTTTATCATAATGCTTGTGGCAATGAGGTCTACTATCACGTAACCTAAATTATCCATTCTCTTTATTCTATATTTTTTCTCTCCACCTTGTCTACCCTAACTTCCTTCTCTTCTAACTAAGTTGAGATCAATGCCTTGACACTAAATCATTTTATTCATTATGTCTCAAAACATAATGAAACTTTAAACAACATTTTAAATGATGTGATTTTACCTAATCAAGGTCTCAAACAATATAATGATTCATCCATTACCTTGATTTAATCAAGTTTCTCAAAATACCAATTTTAATTATTGGCATGGCCATAGTCAAGGATCTTCAAAACAATGTAATAGTTTCCCAAGTCCCACTCACAACATGAGTCCAAGTTCATGTCGAAAAAATCTAAGACCAAGGACCCAAGTCCATGTGACTTTGTTATATCATGGTGCCTTAAAAAAGTATAACAACCTACATAGATCAACATGAAATAAACAACATGCATACTTGGCTCAATGTTAATGATGACCACTAAAACCATATTATAAAAATGTTATGCACAATATGGGTATCCATATTATGAACAACATAAAGATGGAAATGTTGGAAATTTATATCTCTTTCTTGAATTTTGCTCTTTTTATACTTATATATCATTGTTTACACTAGTTTGTTGAAATCTTCCACCCTTGAGCTTAACTCATCCTTCAACTGTACATGAAACCATCAACAATCCTTGTATTCAAGAGACAATACTCAAAATAAAATATCAACACAAGGATCACACACACACACACACACACACACACGCACACACACACGCACACACACACACGCACACACACACGCGCGCGTGCGCGCGCGCACACACACACACACACACACACACACACACACACACACACACACACACACACACACACACACACACACACACACACACACACACACACACACACACACACACACACCCACACACACACACACACACACACACACACACACACACACACATCATGAAATTAAATCATATATCAAATAAATAATCATATTATGTTGTCACAAGGTGGCACAAGTGACTTATTATATCTTAATAAAGTGGGATATGACAAACCCAAAGTTGTTTATTTACAATTATACCAAATTATACCATCACAATTCAAGGTCTCAATTAAGAAATGTCTTATTGTGTACTATAGAAACAAATACATAATGGGATATAACAAAAATAAATGTTAATTTCATAAAAAATAGACATACACACACATTCATACACATAAAACCCATAAGTCTACAAAAAATTATATTGTCACCCCAATTCGATGCATGGACGTGATTCGACCCTTTAATCCAATCCCAAATTTTGTGCATATATCTATGCTTACTAGTAATCTCTAATGGTCACACCTAGACTGTTTCTCATAGGTGCTCTCAATTAATTATCATAAATATAGGGGTCCATTTATATAGACACAAGATCTACCTTCATACATTAATTATCTCACCTATTCAATAATTCCAAAAATATTAAATGTTCATAATACATAACAATGATTAAATATTCAATATAGTCCAAATGATCCATATCACCTTACGCTCATAACACACTGGAATAGCAATAGGTTTAACAATCATCTATAATTTAAGGCATTAAGGATGTGATGGTTAGAATATGCAATAGCCCTTTTCTCCAATGATCATATCACTTTGCAAGATTTTCGCACCAAAAATGTTGCGCAGAGATCACACTTCCCAAAGTTAAGTTTCAATGGTTCACAAACAAAAACTACACATAAGAATCCATGCATAAGTGTTTCACAAGGCCTCTCCAAAAATGATGTTGTGCCCACCACTTCCTCACAAGCTTCATAAGCATAATTGTGTGTTGAGACGTCCAAAATACTTTGCAAAGATTGCAAGCTTCATTTTTCATATACATGTGGGAAATAACAAAGCATGCATGAAACGTGCAAAAAAACATGCAAAGGCTTATATGTAAACCAAGGGTTATGTACCTATCTGGAAGTAGTTATTTTTTTAAGACTTGTAAAAAAATACTTGTTGGTTAATATAAATATTACAAATGAACTTGGATGCCCTTGCATTAACTAACATTGTCCTATAATATATACCATATTAAAATATAATAAAAAATTATAAATAATGAAGTGTTTCATTTTCTTTTTAACTATATAAAAAATTTTACCATGAAATAAACTTATTTAACCTTTTTACGATTCCTATCTCCATCCTACTCCAACATTAAGTGTCTATAAACTTACCAGCTTAATAAACACCTTAAATTTATTCAATAAATTTTAATTATAATAAATAGGTCAAATTATAGCTCAAATAACTTTAAAAACAATAGAAAGTGATTACAAATCTACTTTAAAAGATTAATGAGATAAAATGACCTCAAATGATAGGTAAAATGTAAGAAATTCGTTCTATAAATTTAAATTTAAAAAGAAGGATAAATGCTAAAAAGATATTAAGTTCTATTTTCCATAATTACTTTTAGTTGAATTTATCATAATTATTATCATTTTAAATAACGATTATGCATATTTGAAAAGTATTTATTAAAATAATATTTTTTTAAATAATTATTTATACATTTAAAAATATTTAAAATTAAAATTTTATTTTATTTTAAAATAATTATACCAATGATAATATTATATAAATGTTGAGAATTATTGAGACATAAACGTAAATATTTATTTTTTAAATGTAAAAGATGTTCATCTATATCAAAATGTATATACATGTCATTAAAATAAAGTACTGAATGAATAAGGATTTTATAAACATGCAATCAATATATAGATTTTTCAATCTTTTAACTTAATGCCACTTCTGGATGAGACACAGTTACAAAAAGAACTCGATCTAGCCCATTTTAAAAATCAATTGTACGCTGTTGCTCAATCACAATGAAAGTGATTCCAAGATCCTTCAACATTAAACCCACAACCAAATTAAGAAGCTGCCCATTCATACGAATATACGAATATTGATCCTTACAATCACAAACCCAATAAAAATAAAAGTACAAAAAAAACAATTTCATTCAAAACAAAACGAAGATACAATATTATAATAAAATTATACTAGATTTTTCACTTTCACTATAAAATTGTTAATATATATCCACTTGTATCTTATTTAAATTTCTTTAAAATATTTGAACTCTCCTTTTCCCGATTAAAAAATATTATTAAAACATCTATAATCTAATTTTTTTTTTTATTTAACCTATAAACTCTAACAAAGTTTGTAAACTATTCAAACCTTTGTAATCAGTTTTCTTCTCTCAATTATTCAAACACAAATCACTGCAGCATCATTTGCTCCTCATATTCCACTTCTCCCTCAGGTGCCTCTCAGATCAATAAAAAATATGATCATAGAGGAAAGACAACTTTAGTGGTTTTGAACCGAAAGCTAGTGTGACCGAAACAGACTTCCAAAACGTTAAGTTGCTGGTGGAGTTCCTAGGAACATTCAATGTCATTATCCTATCCTATCCTATTTCCAAATTTGATGTAAACAAGATTACGGAAAGAGAGAGTTCTTATCAGCACAAGATTCGAGGGGGTCATAGGAAGGCAGATATTGCAAATTTGTCCGAGTTTGGGACACACTCTCAAGCTAAGGTTTTGAATTTACAATGCCTAAAACTGACCTTATTTAGAGAATACTCTTCTTCAATGTTTCTTCCATCAGCAGACTCGGGATTAACAGTTGGGAAGTCTGTTTACATAAACACTAGCTATTCGGACAAAATCACTACACTTCTTGCATGTATACCGTAAGATGCAATGTTTTTAATGATCTGAGAAGCACTCGATGAATCAGTGGGCCTGTGCTTCTTCAGATTGCAAGAATTCCAGAATTTCTGTTCGGCAAGGAAGTAGATTGGCCCACCTGATCAATTGAAACACGCGACATTAATTCCACAAAACACAAGCAGGACTTACCCACGAAAAATTTAAGATCAATTTAACTTGTCCCGAATCTCTGCAGCCCTGAAGAACAACTAATAAATAGAAATCTAATATTTTCAGTCCAAGGATCCAATAAGCAACTTATACACAGTGTGAATTTCAAAGAGAGGCTATACATTTAGAGCACGGAGATAATCTGTATAAGATATTTTTACATACCGCGCTCCATTATCCATGAACACATATGGAAACGTCGAGCGCCTAAGTCCCATCTTCTGTTTTTGTTGACGGTAAGAAGACGTGTAAACTCCCATATTCGACAGTATCACAGGAATTGTGCTTACACTGCTTGCTTAGCAGTTCACAACGTGGTGAGCATTTAAAGAAAAGTAGTGATTGCGATTGATTTAACATTGCACCAAAATCTGGACCACTAGGAATCTGTTTAGAATGAACACCTACTCAATCATAAGTATCTGTAACCATGATACATGATAATCATTGACATCTAAAATTTTAATAATGCATTTACCAACCAACGTATGAATTGTTTAACATTTTTTTATACTTTTAGTTACCTGAACAAAATGTTTAGTTTCAGGGCTTATTCAGTTAATAGTTGTTTTTTATAATTATAATATCCCTTAAATTAGTCAATAAACAACCAACGTCTAAGAGTTAAAGGTGACGGCCGTATGAACGTTTTACAGACTTTTGGCTGTAAAACACACTTAATTTTTTTCCAAAATAATATTAAATAATAGAGAACTTTTTCAACGAAATGTCAATTATTTTTAAGGATTATTGAATATATATGTTTAATTTGTAATAAATATATATTTAATGTTATAATGTTTTCTTTTTAAAGACCAACCATTCTAAATTCTAAAGGACAATGGTGGATGGATAAGCGTCAAAGTTATACCTGGAAATGTATTATTATTATCTGACACGTACAGATTCGGTAGTTGTGAAGGTGGATTCGTGATATTTCAGTTCTCGGCATATTATTCACGGAATGTCAATATCGTGTGTCACTGGCCATATATGTCTTATTGTTTTTAGTGAGTACATTTGATGATATCAGGATTTGTTAGGATTTAAGAGTCGTACAATCAATTCGAGGATGTATAATGCATATTCAATTTAAGATAGTTTGGCATTTTTTAATTTTCAATTTAAGTAAGTAAAGCAATTTTTTTTTAGAATTTTGTTGTCAGATTTTATTTAGATTTATAAGTCAAAAGTTTGTTGTATGGAGATTTTGTTTTTAGATTTATAAGTTATATAAGAAGAGAGTGGATGACAAGAAAAAAATATATTTATTTACAACAAATCAATCATTCTATTATTAAGAGGGCCATTTTTATTATGGCATCACTTCCGTTAGTATAATGATCAAGGTACTGGATTTTAATATTGATATAGATTAAGTCTTTCAACCAATGTCGAGTTGCATTATTATGTAGAGATTGTAGATATTATTTATGAATTATATAGCATCTAAGTCTTGTATACTTGGAAAATAAATATCATAGATGTACCTTCAACTTCTAAACTTTTCTCATTGTGAAATAACTCGCATACACTATCTCTCTATGCCTAACTACTTATATCTTGGTCCGACCAATGTTATTTTGATGACTTGAACCTTCTATCATGCCCAAAATGCTATAAACCTACTTATCTTCTTCTCTGTAAGTTGGCCCTGTACTTGTTTTCTTGCTTCCCGAACATTTGTGTCCTAGTCAAACGCCTATGTTGACGTAAGCGTCTTAACCCAACACAAGTGTCTAATTCCTTAAAGTCATCGAATTTACAAATGAAATGTATTCCTATGGTTAGCCTAAGTGCTTTAATTTGAGATAGTCTCCAAAGCAATTGATAAAAATATAAGATTAACCCTCATCCATTCACACCAAATACAAACCTAGAAAAGACCAAGACAACTTACCAAAAGCACTCAAGTGAGGAAAGCTTCCCTATTTTATCCTATTTCCATATCATTCATAGGGACAATACATCTATAGGTCTGAAGTACTATTGAAACATTCTATGAGCTACATTTGACAAGTTACAAGCTAAGTCATTTTTGTACTTACTTATCACACATTGCATGATTCACACACAAGTCAACACATAGGGAAGAATTACATAAGTTTGAGGCCCTATTTGGAGTATTGGTTATATAAGCAACACTCACTGAAAGAAGGGTATTTAGGACATATTGACATCATATACCCACTAATCCATTTTTCCCACAACCACTATGAATATGAATAACTACGATTTTACTATTTGATAAGGAACGATAGTCCATGACCCAAATCTAAATGTATTAGAGTTAAGATGATATAGAATCCATAAGCATCCAAGGGGTCGCATCTAGTTTTAGCAGGTATTTTATACTAGACACCTAAGTCTGAGTCAAGCAGTAGTTCAATGCAATTATCCCATGTTAACGTAAGTGAATAAAACTACAGAGGTATAATTTTCATAATATAGCAATTGATCCATAATCTAGATCCAAATTTGTATTAGTATTAGAACCAACTCAATTTCTTGTTTTATTTATCATTACAATATATAGCATAGTTATAATTTATATCTTTAACATTTTAGCATAAATAAATTAAGTATATGTTCTATATGTGTTTTGCAAATAATTAACCTATTTTAGAGATAGTCTACCATCTTTGTGTCCTAGGCTATCTCTACCCCTTTAATCTTAAATTCCCCACAATATACATTTTAGGGTTAAATATTTGGTGAACATGACCTCTATGTCTTTGTTGCTTAGGGTTTCCTAATTTTTTATTTCTAAATGTATTAATTATTTAGTTTTGATTTTTATTTTCATGAATGATTGCTTATTAGCATTTTTATGTATTTCTTATTGTAGTCATATAAAAAGCAAAAATTGGTAACTTGAGCATGGCTAATGAAATCCAACCCATAGGTCCCTCCCTCTTGCTTGCTTGCATGACCCTCATAGGTTTTTTTCACTAATTCTTAGTCATCCATAACCTTCCAAACCTGATCCTAGCTGAGCCAAGACCCTCTTTCTATGACCAATCCATCCCCCTAAGTCCCGTCTTCCTAGGACAATAGTGTCACACTAAGACAATAGCATTAATGCCACTCCTATCTGCTTTTGACTTTGTTGTCTAAGCTCATTTCTGACCCCAATGATTAATTTTTTTTGGTTCTCCATCCTCCTTGCCAGGTTAATGTGAACAAATTCAATCCATGATCAATAGATCCCTATAAAAGCCCATTCAAAGATCATTTGGAAAGGGTTGGAAAATATTATCAAGTAAGAATACAAGTGAAACCATTCAAGTAAAAATCTATTTTCTCTGCATACAACCATCCACTACTATTTCTATCTTATTGGAATCCTTACACCAGTCCTTAGTCATCTTTAGCACACCCAGTTTATCATTTCCTTGTATTCTCATATGACAATTGCACCAAGCACTTTCAAAGGGAGAACTACATATGGATTTATTTGTCTTTGGAGTATTGGTATGTAGTTAGCGTTCCCACACATGGGGTGAGAAGCACATCTAATGCATCTTACACACACTAACCCCTCCTCTTGCTCAAAATTTGTCAAAGCAAAATGAAAGATAGGGTTTTAAGAAAGAATATGCTTTACATGGATCTCTACAGACTTTTGGCTATCAAAACTTTAGAGATAGGGTCACACAGACCTATCGAGCAAAACCCACAAAGCTTAGATCCTCAAGACAACATTGCCAGACAAATACTACAATGTTGGTGCCACTCTTGTCCATATTTGGTGCTCTTATCCAATCGTAAAACAAAATTTAGAATCATATTTATGACAGTGTCCCAGACCCACATATTGAATGTCAAACCTTGTCTCAGTCGAATCAATATAGTTTAAACTAAGTCTTATTTTTGTCCTCTTATTACTATTTTTTGAAAAACTCTAATTAAAAATAAATATCATAAATCATTAACTTATTTATTACATATTATTTAATAATTTATCAATTGAGACCCTTTAACTAAATTAGGAATAAAACTCCAATATTTTCAAAACTGTTAAAAAACTTATTTGATTTTCATATCAATTTTTAGAATATTTAAAAATGGATATAAAAGAGCCTCTTCCTCCTAACCCTAAGGAGGCTGATAGTTATCATCCCTTTAACTAGGTCCATGCTATCACTCCTTTAAGGGCTAAACTTGATGGTATATATATGCATGTTCAATCTAAAATACTTAGGGTTTATGTTTGTGAATATCCCTAAATATCAAATCACTAGTATGATTAAGTTAATAAAAGAATTACAAAATCAGATTACATACTTATAAAACCTAGTAAATGGTAGTGTTAATCATGTGTTCACATCCTCATCTACCAATGTTGTATGAAATAAGGTTGCTATCCAAATGAAAAGCTACAATAAAATCATCTAAAACATGTGATTCAAAAAATGACCAAGAGGATACTAAGAGTCCAAGTGAAATCTTAAGAGAAATGATTTAAGATAAGTGATCAAATTACCTCTTCATCCTATATGGAGATCTAAATACTATTTTGTATATGATAGAATTCATGGTCATCATATAGATTATAGTTTTGCATTGAAGAACCAAATACCAAGTCTCAAAGCTAGTGGGGATCATATCATTGATACATCCACCAGGAAACCCACTCACATTATGAGTACCTCTTTTAAATAAAAAATGCCAAAATAACAAATATGGGTTTACCGAAAGATAATTTAAAGCAAAAGAAGGGTAAAAAACAAAGAAATATAACAAATATCATTACCAAAGGGTTTTATTATTCTAGATGATATACAATTACCAAAGGAACCAATGATATTAAAACCAATATAAAATAATCCATGTGATCTCCCTTTATTGGTCAACATTGAAAAATAAGAAGGAACAATTTCAAATGATTATGACAATGGTGATACTATTCCTAAAAGATAACCAAATAGAAATACAATCAAGGTCAGATATGTAGCTTAGGAAGTTCACAAGGTATTAACATCTAATGTGTAAATAGATACAAATAATGGCATGCCAAAAAGGTCACAACCATAATATGGCATGGTTTCCTATTCATATACATATACTTTAGAATCATTAATAGAAGCAAAATTGGTATTACTATTACCACATGATCATTATAGTTGATTGTTCATATTTTTAACCAGATTTCATTGCATATGCTGATCACTCTATTATTACTACAAATGCAAACAATTTCATTAAATTGACATATTTCATACAATTCAATCTATTATATTTAAATTTACATATTAAAAATAAATACGACTAAACTATTCAAATGTCATATAGAACAAAAATGTGCACAACCATATGAAACAAAATAAACCATGTGAACAATGTCATATGTGTGTGTGTGTGTCAAAATGGTATAAATTTAATAAAAATAACAATATCAATCATTAGTTAGAGGCATTTATTTATTTGATCATGATACATCTAGGTTATATCATTATATGGTCATTTTACATTATCATGTTTGAGCTTATGTACTTACACATTCTTATATATTTCATCATGTACTTGATATGCTATGTATTTAACTTTTTTTTATCAAAATATATATTTAAGGACTAATATGTTATGTTTATTATGGTTGTTTATGCTTTCATTTATGCACATTTTAAAGTGTCTAGTCTTGTTATTATCTTGCTTATTTGAGCATTTGATTATTCTCCATTATTTGTGGCCCTCGTGCCTTTGTTTTCCTCTTTGAAATTTGAGTATGTCATTGCTTATTGTATGTTGACATTTGAATATATCATTTATTATTTTGTAGACATATGACTAAGTCATGTCTCTTTGATTATGTAACATTTGAGCGTGTTTCTTATTTATGGTCTTTTTATACCTGTGTTGTTACATCTCAATTTTTTGCTAAGAAAATTTACTTGAAAATCTATGAATTTTTATGGTTTATAATTTGATTTGATTATTATTCAACTAACTTGTAAGTCATATGTTGTTATGGGACAGTTTCATGTTGCTTTGATTTCATGGTTAAATTACTTATTTTAGTTGTATTATATATTCTTTACATTATGGTCATGTTGATAAGTTATTACAACAGTATTTTATGATTTATATCAAAATGCTATAGAATGACTACCTTCTTGTCATGACTTTTGCGTAGGAAAAATTCAATCCTTAGAGTATGATGGAGGGAGAGCATCATCATAGATGGTGACATAGATGGAGGTGTTGGAGGATAACATAGGAATGATTAGAACACATGCACACACCATACAAAATAGTACACATTAAATTCATAGTTTGAATGGTTAAAGTTAATACATTCCTTATGTTATTTGCATTTAGATAATTGTATATGTGTATTAGCTCAAATTTATGCTTAGGTAAATTAATCTTATGTGATTAAGTTGTGAATGTTACTATGCATTTATGTTGTGTCATTGTATTCATGATTATTAATGTTGTCAAAAATGTAAATTTGCATGAATAGTGTTTGGTACTACCATATGTATACTAAATAGCAAGTCTTAGTAATGTTTAGAACATAAACTAATTCTTTGTGATATTCAAAAAATATCATTATAGGCATAATGCCTTAATATAGATAGATAACACTATCAATAGATAATGGCTTAATATAAATAGACATCATTATTAGAATGGTGTTATAAATAACAATTGGAATATATGGTATCTTAATTATAATTAAAAAATAAGAAAAGGAAATAAAATAAATAACTGGGAAATAAAATGAATTAGAAGAGTGAAAAAGAAAAACACACACAAAAAGAGGCAAGTTTTAATGGTGAAGGGCAAACTTTAAAATAAGGGAGTGAGCTTTAAAGGAAAAAGGATATTCATAAGAAAGGAAGAAAGCTTAGCGAATTAGAAGTTTTAAGAAAAATAAAAAAAGAAAATCATGTAAAGAAGGAAATAAGAGTAGAAGAGAAGGAGCATAGATGGGGGGAGAAGAGGGTGTGTAGCATGTGAAGAGAGCATAAAAAGTTATTTTTATCTGGCAAATAAAATGGAGTACCTATGTGGTAGGTTGTAATGTCCTCCATTTGCCAAAGGTTACTTGGGCGTTAATAGTTTTGGATGTGTAGGTGAAGTTGAAGGTGCAAGTTGAGTTAGATAAGTAGGGGAATTCCAATTGGATCTATTTATACCTCTATCTACTACTATGATGCCTTTGAGACTAGAAATCAAGCATAAACTTATGCAAAGGTCTGAGCATTTGAATATGATAGATCTTCATCCTACGAAGCCATGGGTGCTAGCAAGCCTTTATTCTGGCATTATTTATGTATGGAACTATCAATCACAGGCGAGTCCTAAAAACTTGGAGGCAATTTTTATTTACTTTGGCTACACAACATTTATGTTTTCTGAATGTGCATTTGTTTCATTAGTGGCTTTAGGTATTATTATATATGGTACACATTTTAATATATATGAACTAAAATACCACTTTATACAACCTAATAAATAATATTTATCAATTGAGTGTCTAATTTATCAGCATCCAAATAATAAGCATATTTGTTGGTTTGCTTAACAAGATCTCCTAGCATAGTAAAATATGAAGTTCTCTTCCTAAAATTTTTCCTCATTCATTAGTCTTTATGTAGTGGCTATTTCTTAAGTTGGATATGAAATTAGAGTGGCACCCATGTTTTTCCTAAGTTATTATTCCTTATAATTTATGTGGAGTGATTATTCTATGTGGCAAATGCAAGCTTGATTTAGTTGTTATCTATTGGTGTATACATATAGTGATTTTTACAAACCTCCAATAACAATGATATAATTATTTATAATGATATATATATAGTGAATAGATATAAAATAAATGAAATTATATATATTTATCGTGAATAAATATTTATAATGATATGAATATAGTCGATTAATAGATATACAACGAATGGATCTATATATATAGTGTTCTGTGTATTATGTATTTAAGATAGCAAACTATATGAGTAGGATTTATGATAGTTAAGAATAATGAACTCATACATCAAACTATTATTTTAAAAATCATGGTGAAAAACATAGGTATGGACAATGAGTGCATACCCAAATTGATAAATTCATTATATATAAAAATAACTTAAATGTTGATAGAATAGTTGCTTAGTCAACAGACTAACATGTAATAGAAGAGGTATATGGCTAATGTTTTAGATTTATACCTTTGAAGTATACTAAAATAGCATTTTATAAATGAATATAGTTAAATCCTGATCAAATCTGATTAATGGCATGTTAGTATGCTATGAGATCTGCATAATAGGATATACTTAATTCAAAGTGTATATATATATATATATATATATATATATATATATATATATATATATATATATATATATATATATGAGATTGCTAAGTAAATCATGCCTATATATTAATATATCTCATAGCATGATAAGGGATGCAATCTACGTAGATGGGGATCTAGTATATACAAGATTCATTTTTATTAGTAGTATATAGCCATACCTATACTGAATAAATTAACTATATTATCTAATAAATTACCTGTATGAATAGAAGATTTATTATAGAGTCAGATTGGGAATTATAATGAATAGATTTATCATACACCTATATACTTGGCATATGGCAGGTGTAACAGTTATATGTAAAGTAAATTAGTTGTAAGATTTGTTAATAGATCTGTAGCATATTATAGAATCCTAAATCATTCACTAGAAATACATGATGTTAAATTGAAACATATTGAGATCTTACCTATGTAATATTTAGATAATATGGCTTGTAGCTATTTAATGGGTGAAATAATTAGTCTTACACTTAAGATACATATTGACCTAAGCATAGGGATATTAAATACACATATAAGCCATATGTGTGTTTAATGTCGATTTGACTATAGATGAGTAGAATATGTATAAGGCTAGTCTATTTATTATTGTATCTAATCTATTAGCCTAAATGTATAGTTATAATGATTGTTGAAATCATATGAAGACATTGATTAGAATTGTAAAATGACCGATGGCATCTACATATAATATTTATAGATTGTCTAAGTACTTATATCTAATACATGTTATGGATATAATTAAGATGTACATGTGCTTGTATATATGAAAAATATCAATAAAAAGACTTTGGTACATATATATAACATATATAGGTGTGTTTATATCTATAGTAATATTAACTTCTAAAAATAAGCCACAAAATCCTGAGGGTCAGGAATCTATAATAGCATGAATGTAATCTACTAGAAATGTAATAAGTTGTTTAAATGAAATATTATGATCATACGAGGTACAATTTAGTTTATGAGTTATTTGATTCCCTCGAATAATTATGATCGGTTATTTGAAATTAAGTAGTGTGAATATAAAAATGGTGGACTATGATGTTAGTGTTTGTCATATAATATATTGCATTCGTATTTAATTATAAAAATTAGAATATTTAGTCTAAATATAGATTATACCTAATTGGTATAAATTGTACTTGTTATGATTATTATTTATGTGATAAATAATATATTGGATATTCATTCATATGTTTTATAGACTAATATATGGATTTTGAATATTCCTATGTTTAGCATGTTTTATGCCTGCTAGTAGGAAGTAATATGTATGAATCTGTTGGTTATATTTATATTAACTAAATCTTATGTTGTTAGTACTAAGTAGTGAGATGGACTTCACTAACTTCCTAACATCACCAAATTTAGATGAAGGTAATATGATCAAGTGCTGTGCATGAAATTGACTAATTTTAGAGATCAATAACTATTGAAAACTTTGGTCAAACTAATGGTAGTTATACATTGTCATTTAATATATATGATTTACATGTTTGTGAATTATTATTTTAGAATGAATTTATTTATGTTAAACTTCATATTCTTAAAAATCATACAGCACACAGGTACTTGCTTGTCTCTCTAGATTTTCATATCATCACTTTCTACTCATCCATGAAGGGAGGGACATTCCCTAATAGGGGATCGATGGTTTGTTGTTGGTGTGGAAAAGCACTTAGATGATGTTCTTCCTCCCCACAACAATACTTCTTTAGATACTACAATTGAGATTACCATAGATATTGAAGATCAGAGAAATCATACTCTGAGGAGCCTTGTATCTTGTATTTTATATTTATATTTATTATTACTGAAGCATTATCCCTAATGAGATGTAATTATTTACTCATTGTACATTGACAGTAGTGGTTGTATATTTTTATCAGCCTTGGATGGACATCTATAATTACTTTCTATATTTAGTTATGATGTGTTTCATATAATGATAGTGATTAGTGACAGATAGATGTCACATGTTTATTTTATAGTTAAATTACTTAAGAGTGTTTAATTTGAATCACTAATTCTATTCTCATGGTAAAATATAATGAAAGAATACATTGATTAAATTTTTTAAAATTACATTATTCTAAGTAGATCCTAGTGAAGATGTTATATGTGGTATTAAAGCAATGACTCGAACTCTAGGACTTAACGAGTTCACTAACATTTTTGTATCCTTCTATTTATTAGAAAGGACAATGGTGAAATATAAAATATTTGGATAAGGTCCTTTAAATGTCAATGATAATAACCCTCCTTTTGATCCAAATCGATTTGTCATTGAATAAGCAATAAAGTTTAATCAGATTCTCATAGCCATAAATGAAATTAGGGACCAAATTTTATCTCTCGAACAAGAAGTTCATGGGCATGAAGAGGAATTACATCAAGATGTAACTGAAGAGAATTCCACTAAGTAGAAAAACCCTATGAATGTGAGAGCTCATGTAGCTGTAGAGTTGGCTAGAGATTAGGTTGCCCAAATTCATGACAATAGTAGATATATATGCAGCATAACTAGGGTCATATTATGTGATCCTAGGGGTCAAATGGCTTATTAAGAATAAATCTAAGGTTGACTACTACCTGAAGAAGGTTGATTGTTTGAATGATTTAGAAATTAGGCACAAATTCAAGGTGAGAAGAGAGTCG
Source organism: Torreya grandis (assembly GCA_037957365.1). Lineage (NCBI taxonomy): Eukaryota > Viridiplantae > Streptophyta > Pinopsida > Cupressales > Taxaceae > Torreya > Torreya grandis. The sequence goes on along the minus strand of JARHVA010003874.1, from coordinate 851,048 downwards.
AAGCTTAGTCATATTTCTACAATGCAGCTCAATAAGGCTCAAGAAAAAGGGTTCCAAGCATTTATCATAAAGATAAATGAAATGAAGGAATCTAAGGAACCATCCCTTGAATATTATCCATTACTCAAGAATTTTCATGATGTGTGTCTGGAAGAATTATCAGGATTACCTCTTAGACATGAGTTTTATTTATCTATCGATATCATGTCTAGATTAGAACCATAGTCTAAGGCACATTGCATGATGGCAACCACTAAAATAGTTGAACTGAAGGCTCAAATCTAGTAATTATTGTCAAAAGGTTTGATCAGACCAAGTGTGTCACCATAGAGTTTATTAGTTGTCTTTATCAAAAAAAAGATGACACTCTTCGACTTTGCATAGACTATAGAATGTTAAATAAAACAACTATCAAAAATAGGTATCTGATACCTTGAATAGATGATATTTTCAATCAGATGCGAGGGTAAATAAGATTGTTCTTAGATCAAGATACCATTATTTAAGTATATTCCAAAGACATCTTTTAAAAATCATTATGGGCACTATGAGTTCACAATATTACCATTTGGGTTGATAAATGCTCTAATAACATTTATGAATCTCATAAATACTGTGTTCAGAGATTATATAGAATGTCTAAGAATGAATAGGAGCATTTTCAACATCTATAATTGGTTTTGTAATGCTTATGGAAGCACAAGTTGTATGGTAAGTTTTCTAAGTGAACATTTTTGTAGGAGAGAGTATAATATCTAGGATATACTACCTTTGTAGATGGTATTTATGTAGATACAGTAAAGATGAGAGCCATTATGGAGTATCCAACATCAAAGATGGTGCACAAGGTAAGAAGTTTCATGGGATTAGTGGGCCATTATAAGAAATTCCTTCTAAATTTTGTGAAGATAGCTAATCCGATTACCTCTCTGCAACATAAGAACTAAATTTTTATCTGGTTAGATAAGTGTGAAGTATATTTTCAAGAATTGAAAAAGAGGCTTACTTCAGTACTAGTACTAAGATTTTTTTTATCTTAATGGTAAATTTTTGGTGATCATAGATGTGTCTGGGAATAGAATAGGAGGAGTCCTTATGTGAGAGGGTGCAATGATATCCTATGAATCAAAGAAATTGAATCCTTATGAGGTGAACTATGCCCCTCATGATTTATAACTTTTATCAATAATGCACACCTTGCAAGTTTAGAGGCATTACTTGTTGGAAAATTCATTGGAGCTCAAGATTGATAACTTAAGACTCAAATACATCTTCACCCAACTAAATTTAAACGCTTGTAAGAGATTTTGGCTAGAGTTCTTGTCTTATTATGATTTTGATATCAACTATATCAAGGTAAGAAAAATAGAGTAGTCAATACCCTAAGCTGTAAAAGGTAAATAATAGTTGTGATTACTATCAAGAGTAATTTTAGGGATCAAGCGATCAAATTCTCACTAAGAGATGAATTTTATGATCAGGTTAGGAAAGTATTATCTATGAATGGTTAGAATCCTAAATATAAAGGATTCAAATTTGAGAATGATGGTCTTTTATAATACAATGGAAGGATGTATGTGATAGATCAAGAAAATTTGAGGATCACAATGATAAAATAACTACATAATGCCCCATATTTCAAACATCTAGGAGTAACAAATATCATGGTAGAGCATAAACCACTTTATTTCTAGAAAAGAATCAATAAAGATGCAAAGAACTTTATGTCGTGTTGTTTGGAATGTCAGTGAGTGAAATCTGAACATATGCATTTGGTTGGATTGTTATATCTCCATGATATACTAAAATGGAATTGGTAGGTGATCAGTATGGACTTTGTCCAAGGTTTATCATTGTCACAAAATAGGCATGTCATTATCTTGGTAGTAGTTGACAAACAAACCAAGGTGGTTCATTTTATACCAGACAATTTAATTGATGATGCATCCACTCTTTCAAAGAGGTTTGTAAAGGAAGTGTATCAATTATATATATTTTTAGAGAAGATGATTTTAGATCATGATTTGAAGATGAATTCTAGGTTTTGGGTAACTCAGAATTTAGCTTTGAATATGCAATTAAACTTTAGCACTGCATATCACCTAGAGATTAATGTTCAGCTTGAGTGAGTTAATCACGTGTTAGAGGATATTATTCATATGTTTTACATGGATTAGCAGTATAAATGGGAATATTATCATTTTTTAGTTGAGTTTGTTTACAATAACTTATACCAATTAGTTTTGAAGATGGCACTATTTAAATCATTACATGGAAGAAGGTGCAGGACACCAATCAGTTGGGACAGGTTGGAAGACATGGTAGTCTTTGAATCTAAGATGATTTCATAAATGGAATATCAAGTTAGATTAATTAGGCAGAGTTTGGCCAAGGCTAATGATAGTTAGAAGAGTTATGTGGATTTGAAGAGAATAGATAGACAACTTTTCGTTTGTGAAAAAGTGTTCTTACGGGTTAAGCCATAAAGAGCTTGATTATGAGGTAAGTCAATGAAACTTTTACCAAGATATGTGGGACCCTTAAAGGTTTAAGAAGTAATCAACTCTATAGCGTATATGCTTACATTGCTATTAGTTTGAAAAGAATTTTTACTCAAACTAGTTTCACCCTTGGGTGAATTGGTTTTACCTTTGGGTGAATTCTACTCTTTTTCACTATTAACTTTATTTAGGAATTAACAATGTGCACATATATTTAATAAATCATTTAATGGATAATTATGTGCACATGTTTTTGTGTATAATCTAGTCACTCCACATGTGTGGAGCACACCCCACTATGGGTTGTCGACCACCTTGTCCCCCACTTTGGTGTGTTCACATGGTGGTGTATGTCTTTGGTGTGTGCACATAATGATGACATACCCACTATGGGTTATCTATCCCTCTCTCTTTTTTATATATTGAGCACTCTAGGGGTACATTTGTAATGAGGAAATGAGGTAATGTTGTAATGAATGAATTCATATATTTATTTTTTACATGAGTTTTACATTCTAATAAGAATACAATCTATTCTTCTTATTCTTATTTTCTAGTATAAGTTCTTCCTTAGGACTGTTAGATTCTAGCTTAATATCACATGGTACCAAACTAGTTAAGGTACCTAGGATAGATTAGTAGAGATTAAATCTATTAATTTTTCTTATTATTAAGTATGTTATTCTCTTGCATCTGTAGGATGGTCCAAAAAAATAAAAAGACATGAGAGGATTAATCAGATTCTAGGAGGGCTTCCATTGAGTGTTTAGTTGAAGCTTCTCTTTTTGGAGCTTGATTGAAGCACATCGGAGCTCATCGTCACATTTAGAACATCTTGTAGTACTTCTAGATTGTTTGAGTTGAACATTAAAGGATCCATCAATGAGTTTATTTTTCAGAATATCTACAGGCATCCAAATAATTAGATAAATTTTAATGTTTTTTTAATCTCAAATACGGTTTTTAACCCCTTCAAATTATAATTTTTTTTTCAAAAAATCCTCTTCCAATTCTAGTTTTTTCCAAAAAAGAGGTTTTTTCTATAAAAAATTAGAACACACACACACACACACACACACACAAACTAGAAAAACATATAAAAAGGGAGTTATATATATATAGTAAAAAATAATATTAGAAAAATGTAAAAAAAAATCAGTTTTTTTGTTTTAAAATTGCATTTCATTTAACTTGTGCCATTTTTAGGCCATAGCCCTGAACCCCAGGTTGAAAGATGTTGGGGAGGGCTCAGCTCTCAACCCAAGCCACAACCCCTTGGGGTGGGGCAATGCCCAAATACCCAAGTTGTAGGCCTTTGGGGTTAGTCTTCACGCCAATCCCCAATGATCAACTGTGGGTGGGAGGCTCAATGTCCTCCCCAACCATTTGGCTATTTATTTAATTTTTTTCAATTAAAAAAAATCAAAACTTTCTTCTAAGTGTTTTTTTTCCAAGAAAAAAACAAAATGCTTCAAAAAATGATTTTTTTAACTTTGGGTTTTAAAAAACCCTCCAAAAATAGCATTTTTTTAAAATTTCAAATAAATATGGAAAATTTGGGTAGCTTCCTCTAGATTTTGTAGGAGTTTTGTTAACTTTGGTAGAGTTCTCCATTTGGTAGTTCCTCTAAACTTAGTATATCTCTAAATTTAGTGGTAGTTATGCTAACTTTGGTAACATTATGGGTGATGCCCTCTCCATTGGCATTTTGAAATTGCAATTCAACTTTAGAAGGCTATATCTTGAGCTTTATACCTCTATTTTTTTTGAATTCTTTTTATTTAAGCTAAGTTTTCATATTCTTCACACTAATATATATGGTTTCATATTTTAGTGCATGGTTTTTTAAAAACTGCAGATCCTCATAGATGTCACTTTCTAATCCTCATTTTGGGAACTTAAAAATCTATATAACTTTTGCTTTTGACCTTAGATCAAGGCACTTATTTTAGTACAATTTTTTTTTTACTTCATAGCGGTGCTTATAATTTCACTTGGTATCATGCTAAACTTTTAGTTTCAGTATATGCTCATTTCATGAGGATTTATACAACATTTAAGTCAAGTTCAATTTGCATTTCTTGCTGGTGGAAACTATAATCACAATAAATACAAAGTGCCAAATTATTTTTACTTGGGGGGGAATTCTTGGTTCCATGAATTTAGAGGGGTTATACTGGTGTATTGTGCCCATCTCTTGTCTACATTTTTGTGTGCTTGAATTTCTTTTCCCATGGGAAATCATTTTTTAAGTGACTATAATACTGACTACACCAACTATAAAGTGACTACCTTTTTAGAACCCACAACTAATAAGGAAAAACATGCATGGCTAATTGAACACAAGGTAAAATTAGCCACCTCTTTAAGTTTTTTTACAATTTTTTCTTTGAAGAAAAATAAATTACACCTCATGTTTTTTTACATGATTTTTTCTCATGACAAAAAATAAATTGCCTCACAAGTTGTTTTGACTATTTTTTTTATCTCACAAAAATTAATTACACATGTGACCACCTCTTTTGGTTACCCATGGTGACAAGTTCCATCACAATATATGGCCCATAAATCTCATTGATGAACCGTGATGGGTGAGGACCACTCTGATAGGTGGTCAGACCCCCTCACATAAAAACTTATATTGTTTCACATTAGTATTCTTACTTAGTCTACATGATTCATTGGCATTATTGACTTCATTTAACATGTTGACATTTTGCTAAACCATCTTCTATTAAGTGGACTTTTATAGAGTGTGTGTCTCCTTTTGGCCCCTTTCTTAGTGCCTTGAGTTTTTTCATAATTTTTCTCATGTAAAAAAATTACTCCTCCATTGTAAATGGGTATCTTATCAGGCACTTATATGTTGAAACCCATTTAAGAATTGTTTTATGTCTCAATGGCATATAGTTTAGCTATATTTTCCTTGTTTGTATCTTTGAAATATCTATCACCTATTGAACATCTTTGATAATTTTGGAGCTATTTTGGCTTGTACCAGTATTCATAGGATGATGTTTGAGTAGTGGCTATGTCAACTCATACATATCTTGGTTTTTATACTTTTTGGAATTATTTTAGTTTCTAATTTGATTTGTGAAGCAATTTATCTAACCATGTTATGGATCCATTACACTTTGAAGTCTTTGACAACTTGATGAGATTTATTTAGTGACACCATATTTGTGTTCACTAGTCACCACTTATGCCAGCTACATCAGTAAAGACATACATTTCTACCTTCTCCTAGTTCTATATTGAGTGGTGGTGTTTAGGTAATGCTTCTTTGGGTTCATCTCACTACCCATTTATTTTGCATTCAATGTTAGATTTGAGTGATCTACATATTTAACACCATTTCCTACATCACTTGGTGGTTACAACGACTTAACATCCAGTCATTCTGGTAAGATAGATTGACATTCATAGGGACACTTGACTTCAACATTGCTTTAGGAAGAGTCTACTTCTTCCATCATTCTCACATGGGGGCAGGAGCTTTTTCCTATAGATTTTCTCATTCTCTTATATTTTGAGGAAAATTTTTATACATTAGTATCTTATCAGGCCTAGTTGTTGGGACCCATTCTCTTTTTCATAAATATGGCATTCATGGGTGTAGATATGGCATCCATGCAAAAAACATAAAATAATATTAGAGGATTTGATGATATAACACAATAGACATTAGGCACCATTGCTTTGGATATCATGGTACGACCCAAAACCCTCTCTACATAGTTCTAGGTCATGCCTAGTACTCTTCAATATAATATTTTACCCAAATGATTATGGATATACACTATGGGGGTAGTTCCTTCCAATATTCATCGATGTGTTAAGTTTCTCCATGAAAGATACCTTTACACATGTTCAGTAGAAAACCAACTATTTAGATATTGTTGAACCATAGAGTTATCTTTGATTATTTCACCAAATGGGACACCTCATCTCATAGTTCATTCACCACCTCATTGTATTTCTCTTGATCAAATACATACATATGAGGTTGGAGAGACTAACACTTCTGACACTCCACTTATAGCTATGTCCTTAGCTCCAGATATTCAGCTGGTCATAGCAAATTCAGTCATGATCCCTACACCTATTATAATTATAAATTCATTGATATAAATTCCATTAGTACCAATTGATTCTATAGATATAATTACTCCATCAGTTATAGATACTCTCATAACACTATTATCTTCTACTACTATAGTTCAAGAGATTCCTATATCATAGTTACCCCTTGTGGTAAATTTTGAGTTACCATATGTACATGATGTTGATACAGACTCCCAAGCTTCTTCAGATGATGATATGACATCCACACTCATCTATGACTATTTGTGTGGATTGAATTTTACACCAGTTGGCCTAGGAGAGTATTGAGATGACTCTAGAGCTCTCATTAGACATCCTACATCACTCTTAGCATCTCACACTACACTCTCAAGATATATTCCATATTCATGGTCATAAATAGATTAATTAGAACATAAATTCACATGGTTACCTCTATGGATATAGATCTAATCATTCATATTTAGGCAAGCAACACATAACATCAACCATAAATTATATTATAGATGTTACTTGATCATGGATTAATCACACTACCTATAGTACAACATAGATCTATTAACAGATTATCACAGTAGGATGGTCTCCCATTTTATGTTTTTCATAGGATCATAGGTCATGATACAAACTCATGTACAAATTTATAGAAGAGATTAGATATACTATAATATCATGGTATTATTCATATTATAGTAGCACCAGTATCATCTTCTTCACCTCCATCAAAGTAATATACTACCATAACTAAACATCCCAAAGGAGAATCAACATTTACATCACTAGAACAACCTTCATTTGCCTCTGATAGGATGACACCTTGTACACAACATCTACACCATATGATGATACTTATGATGATGATCTTGAGACATTTGATGATGGTTGTGATCCCTTCCTCCATCTCCCTCCCTAGCAAGCTCCATCCTTAGACCCTTTACCCCCTCCAGTCTAGTCCTTATTGTCATTATGTATATATTTCTTTATTCATATTGATTGTGTATAACGTAATTTAATTTACTTGTACATAGTTTCTTATGCTAAATTGTACACAGCTCAAATATTTCAAAAATTCAAAAATAATTTAACATATCAAAACATAAAAACATTCAAATATGTCAAAAAAACAAAAACACTTTGATTGTATGCATCATCCATGCTCTACATTTCTACTATTATGCTAGACTTGTACTTATTATTCTATGTTTTTTGTTCATTGATTTATCTATATTACCATGCTTTATTTGATCTTATTTGAGTATGTGATGTAACATCTAGCTCTATGATTGCTTCACTCTACCCATTAAAGGGGCATCATACTTCCACATTTGAGACATACATTGATATACATACCCACTGGGGGTATCTTCTATATGAATACACCATCCAATTTATACCATTCCTACACCACACACTCTAGTTATCATGTTGATGTACATTATTTACTAGATTACTCTATCGACACTCACTAGTATATAGCAATTGTGTATTTCCTAGCATATACCTAGTCTTGTACTAACATGTCTTACATACATTCACTTATTGTTCTGATTAGTTAGATGTATTTGTAATTCTACTTTATTACATGCTTTCTTTCCGTGCTTAGCATTATCTTGATGTGATTGTATTTTATTAGTTCTTGTTTGTCTCTTGTATGTGTCTTAGGACATTTGACAATGTTCTTTACTTCTATTAATGTGTGTGCCTTAGGACATTTTCCAATGTCCTTTGTCCAGACTCCTCTATATGATTGTGGCTTCCACACCAACTTGCTTGTTTCAACTGTATGTGTATATGGCATTTAAGCATACCTTGTATGCTTACTTTCTAGTTTGAGTGACATGTACCCATTTCCCTTGTTTACTGGACCCCTCTGCCACTCTTGTATGCTTCTTGCCTTGTGTGCTTGTTTCTTGCTTGCTTCTTGATTATTTGCAATGCCATGATCCATATCATGCATTATTCATGTTTTTTTATATTCCACGATGGACATCATGCTTCATCCCTCCAAATAACAACTAACAACTAACCAGACTCTAAATTCTAGCTAAGTACATTGGACATACTATTACATTGTTACATCTATCTAGGCATGCCCCTCTTGATCAAACAACCTCTCAATACAAATCATTCTATATATTGATATATCCTGCAGATTATTATTGCTATATCATGTATCTTTATAGCATAACATACCTGTAAGGATATTTCTTCTAAGGGAAGTCATTGTAGGGTATCCATTCCTACCCTTAAAAGAGGGGGAAACAAATAGGGGTTTTGTCACAAATATCAAAGCTCTTAAAAGTCAAAATAGCAACATTTAGAACACCCATAATAATAACCAGACAACAAACCAATCAAAATGGACTAGGTAGACAATCAAGAATCTATAATAGTCATTAGATTTGGCCCAGAACAATAGTGCCAAGACTAGATATTACTATCCATTTTCAATGCTCTTATCCAACTAGTAGAAAAACCATATTTTCTAATAACAAACAAAAAGATAAGTTTGGTTATAGTTTTGTCAACTACAGTTTAGACTAGAATCAATAGTTTTAGTATAGTTTTCTCAAGAATCTAGATATAGGGGGCATCATGCATGCCATGATGACTCTCACTTATAATTTTAAATAGGGAACTTGGTACAAATTCTAAATTAAAATCCATGTTTCAAACACTAGTGATTGGGGGAAATGTGCGAGGCACATTTGTTTTCTTTCTTTCTAAGTTTAGCGTTACCTAGGCATTCTCAATAGTTGCATGCCTTACTCCAAATATAGGTGGTTAGCATAATTTTGGTTTGGATTTCATAAAAGCCTAACTTCCAAATTCCCTAGTTCTCAAGCTCTCGAGTGGCTTCCAATTAAGCTAGATTCTCAGTTTTGAAGTGGATTCCATATAAGCCTAATATCCATCTTTTGGAGTGGCTAGGAGTGGCCTAGTTTCCAACATACATTTGGCTATCCATGCTAACATTATCAAATCATAGTACATTCACAAGCTTCAAGATCGATCTCATATAACACACATTCCATAGCAGTATCAATTTATAGCTTCACTTCATGGGGCAATGATGGAGCCAAAAGACTAAATAGCCTTTGTATTCTTGATCCACCTATTCAGAGGGATTAGACACATAGTCCAAATATTGATTAACACATGTATGACTACCTAGATTCACTTAGTGGGAAACAATGGAGCCAAAGGGCCAGCCTTTGCATTTATGATCTACTCTCAAGGAATTGAGTACTTAGATCTGTTCATAATATTACTCTTGGTTAAACATAATAGGTTTTGTATTAGTTCACATACCCAGTGAGGTGTATCCATTCCTTTCTCTTCCTCTTTGTCTTACCTAGCTTTATAAATTATTATTTTAGATATAGTGTACTATTAAGAACTTATCTAATATTTCTTTTCACTTGCAGATTTTCACTTCACATTGTACTCTCTCTATGCACACCCAACATCACATTACTTCATGGGATTCACCCTTGTAGGTAAGTTCAGATATGATTTCTATTTTTCCTTTATCCTAATATTTTTCATTGCGACATCACTTGAATAAAGTGGGGGAGGGGGAGGGAAATGTGGTCATATAAAATTCAAAAAATGGTAACTTTAGTATGGATAATGACACCCAACTCATAGGTCCCTCTTGTTTGCTCTCATGACCCTTATAGACTTGTTTTCACTGATTCCCAATCATCCATAGCCTTCCAAACTTGATCCTAGCTAAGCCATGCCTTTATTTTCATGACCAATCTATCCCCCCAAGTCCTGTCTACCCAAGACAATAGCACCACACTAGGATAATAGTGTTAGTGCCACTCATATCCATTTTTAGCATTATTGTCAAAGCTAATTTCTAAACCTGATAGTAAATTTCTTCTGGTTCCCCATCCTTCTCCTTGTTATCCTAACATGAGAAAAATCAATCCATGACTAATAGATCCCTATAAAATCCTATTCAAAGATCTTTTGTAAAGGGTTGGAAAATATTATCAGGCAAGTAAGAATACAAGTGAAACCACTCAGGAAATCTTCCCTATTCTCTACATACAGCCATCCAGTATAGTCCTAAGCACATCTAAATCTCCACGTAAGTCCTTAACCATCCTCAAGCACATGTAGTCTAGATTTTTTTGCATTCTCATATCAAAATTACACCAAACACTTCCAAAGGGAGAATTACATATGGCTTGATCCCTCTTTAGAGTATTGGTATGTAGGAAGTGTGCCCCCACACAAGGTGTGAAGCACATCTAGTGCATCTTACACACACTAACCCCTTTTTAATATTTTTCAATGTTTTTTAAAAGTATATTTAACGCATAAAAATGAATAAATTTAGCTCTACATGGAGCATTGCTAATAGTGAGGCTTCACAAATTCACAAATACGGTCACATAGAGCTGCCAAGCAAAACCTAAAAAGCTTAGATCCTTAGGACAATAATGATAAACAAGGACTATATCACTGGTGCCACTCTTGTCCACCTTTGGTGCTCCTCAAAATTTAGAAAATGAAATTTAGAATCTTGTTTATGATAGTGTACTAAGCCTACAAAGTGAATATTAAACCCTATCTCAGTCAGATCAACACAATTTAAGCTATAAGTCTTATTTTCCCCCTCTTATTATTATTTTTATAAAATCTATAATTACAAATAAATTTCACAAATTAGTATCTTATTTACTAATTTATCAATCCATCCCTTTTAACTAAATTAGGAATAATACACTAATATTCCCAAAAATTGTAAAGTAATTTCCTTATTTTCTACACCATTAGGTCTATTACCAACTGGCCATATTTGGTCACCAAATTTACACACATGAGATCTGAAACCTATCTATAAACCTTCATGGACCACCACTAAAATTTCCATACTTTGATCTTCATCCATTCAATAACTTTGAATTATTCAACTCTATTTGCTAAAGTAAATTTATGAAAGACAAGCACATTTTTACATGGTATTCTCACTCCCCTAAGAAACCAATCACACTTGGATATGTTTGATAGAATTTATTTCAACCTCTAATCACTTATCTAACCATATCAAATAATTTTGATCTCTTTAAAACACGATCTTCAACATCATGTCATAGTTAGTGTTTTATGAGGGTTTAAACTAACTTATAGTCTTAATGATTATTCATAAAATTTAGCTCCTCTTTATAGAACCAATGGTTAGAAATTTGAGATAAAACCCTTCCTCATCTACCATGGATAGATTATATTCTTGTGTAAATGTTATACATTCCGATGAGCACTAAGAAAACCTTCTTGGGTAGATAACTCTTCATTCTATGTACTTGAGAAACTTTGAAATACTTTTCAAGCATTATTCTAAAAACTCAAGTCCTAAAAATTCATGCACATACTTAAAACAACTTGACTCACCTTAATCAATGTTCACTTGATAACTCATGTCATGGAAACTAATCATGTTGCCTCATCTAGCCACCATCTCTTTTTTTGCTTTCTAAGCCTTAACCTACAAGTCTTATTAGGCCTAGAATATGACCTTCTAACCACTATATAGCCTCCAAATTGAAACTCTCCAGTGTTTCAATGTCTGTTTTGTATGCTTTAGTAACCTCATATACTTATTCTTCTTTTGAGATTCAACAAAAATTCTTCAAAGCTAATTATAGATCTTTAGACTCGACTATAGCATCTTCAAAGCAACATACATATATCTTCAGAGTTGACCTTCTAACAATTTACAACATCCTCAACACCTCATGTAAAAACTCAAACAATCTCTCTCATGCTGAAATAATTTAAAGTATTCTAATCTTTGTAGTTCATTTGGAGCATCTTCAGAATTGCTTACACAAAACTTTAGAGCACCCAACTTCTTTGGAACTCACTCATTTCATCTTACCACCTACAAATACCATCTCACAAAGTCTAGAAAAAGCATTAAAAGATGCTTTACATTTTTTATACTAACTTGTACTCATTCATGTTGATTCTCAATTATTTCATTTAAGTTATCATTAGAACATTCTACAAATAGTATTCTCTCATCATAGCTCTCATACTGTAACAACACTCACTATGTTGGCAATAAAACTCATCATATATATACCTCAAGGCTCAACATTTTCACAAGAACTATTTACATAAAATTACATAAGATTAACATCAATTAAAAAACCATGCATCTTTATTATAACTTTTGACATCAATGACAACATTAAATATCAAAGCTTAACACTCAATGACAATGGTCAACAATATCTCCCTTAATCAATGACAATATTTAACAAATATCACCCCTAAGATATAGGTTTGGATGTAAGTGCTAGTGTGTTTAGTGAATTTTTTGTTACTTGAACCAACATGTTACTAACATCCCTTCTTGGATTCTTATGATCACATTGAAAAGGTAGTTTTAGGCCTATTTAAGTAAGCTTAGAGGAAACAAATGAATTGATAAATAAATGAGCCTAAGCAGGTTGGGTAACATGTTGTAAACCATAAGGAGAGAGAAGAGAATAATTTTATGAGTATAATATAATTTATCTATAGTTAAATATCAATATCACATGACATATTTAGTCTTAAAGAGGACTAGATGAGTAAAGAAGCCTAGACATAGTTTTGAGAGAGATAAAATGGAGTAGAGTTAAATGAATAATCATTGTATATTAAGAGGATATCAGTGTTGCATCATAGATGTGTTCCTCATGTATGATAGTGTATAGAGTAGATAGATATTTGAGTGAATAATAGAATAAAGAAGTGTGATTAATTAAGTTGGTGCTTGGTCAAAGAGGGAGTTGAAGCTTCCTTACAGGTTGGAGCTTACAGAATTAGTCTTGGTTGAGTTAGTGCTTGATCAAGAAGGAATTATATTATAATTATAGGTTGGTGCTTTCAAAAGTGTCCTTTAACTTATTTTTTGCTTAGTCATAGGGGTTTGTAGCCTCCTAACAAGTGAGTGTGTGATAAATTTTATGTTGCTACTCCATGTTGGGTTGGTGCTCAACTAAATTTGATACATTGTATTATAAGATAGTTTGCACAAGATTTATTTTAGTGGGTTTTATCCCCCATGAGGGTTTACCACATATTTGATCTGTATCTTATTTTAAGCTCAACTAATTGGTTATTAATACATTACTAGATCACCATGTTGCTTTCATAGTTCATAAATGAGTGGATGTAATTGATTGAATGTTTTTAGAGATTGATTCATCCCCCCTCTGTCATTGTGCTTCCAAAAATTAGTATCAGATCTTCATCCATTGAATTAGGCCTAACATCTTGAAAGATATGTTTGAAGTACAATCATGTCTAGTCAATAAGCACAAGGATATTTCTCAACCAATAAGGCTCCTCTCTTTAATGGCATGACTAACTATGATTTTTAGAGAATAGTAATGAATAACTATCTAATGTACTTAGGTTATGACATATGTCAATCTATGGTTGATGCATTCACTCCACCGTCTACAACACCAACTGATACAGTAGCCACAAAGGCAAGTGAGAACAACTCCAAGGTAATGAATGTCATCTTGTGTAGTCTTTCAAAAGCATAATATGTTAAGGTCATGCATTATGATACAACTAAAGGGATTTGGGAAAAGTTGCATACCATATATGAATGAGACACCAAAGTTAAGTTGGGAAATTTATAGATTCACAAAAGGCAGTTTGAAATCTTGATAATGAAGGAGGATGAAAACATTGCACATTATCTATTAAGAGTATATGAAGTGGTAAATGCCATAAGAGGCCTAGGAGAGAAGTTGGAAGAATCAATAGTAGTAGAAAAGGTATTGATATCTATAACATGTAAGTTTGATTTAAAGGTGTTTGATGTGGAAGAGATCAAAGACCTTAACCTACTATAGATGGATGAGATTCATGGCATCTCGATTTCTTATGAAATGAGAAAATGTGATGGAAGACCTTCTAGGAAGGAAGCTACATTTAAAGCTGAGAAGAAATCGTAAGGTAAGAAGGTTAAGGATGATATTGACATAGACATTGATGATGACAAGATAGAATCCATGTTTTTTAGAACACTAAGAAGAGGTTCAGGTATGTATACGGGCAAGTTGCCACTCAAATGCTTTAATTATGGTAAGATTGGTCACTTTGCATATAACTATCCTAACAAGGATAAGATTGAGTAATTAAGAACATGATGAATGTCATGGTCCTGAATTGATCATTGACAAAATTGCTACTACCACCCCTTACTCTTACCATGAGTATTTTGTGCATGTTAGCTTCATCCCTCAAGGACAAGTGATAGATTAAGTTGGGGTAGATTGTCCATTAATTCAAAAGGATTATTTCACCTTTGAAAGTAAAAGTTGAAAATCATTCCACCATAGCCAAAACCCTTGCTGCAATCACCTATACCTACAACTTACACAATATGGGAGGTGATTTTTTGAAACATGAACCAATAGATATCAGCCCCTTGACCAACAACCCAAAAATCTTGGCTTTGTTATTTCATATAGGATGGGCATAGTATTTTGAGAAAATATAGGTCTTAGATGAAGAAATTGTGGAGGAATTTATTGGTACATTGCATAATATCTTAGCCATGGTAAAAGGGATGGAAGTAAAGCTAACAAAAATAGCCATCAATAAATTAATGAGACAATCAATAATAGGGTAGGAATGGTAAGATAAATTTGATGCTGAGGTTGAGAGATGAAAGTTTGTCAGCTCAAAGTAGGGCACTACAAGGGTGTCTCTATTAGGAAGATGGGCTAAGGCTACTGAGTTTATCTTGAGATATTTCATCTGTGAATGAAGATATTCTATACTACATGGCCTACACTTCAAGTTCTTAAATCATTTACATCATAGAATAGAGATAAGAATTCCCAATGTTTTGCTTCACATAATCACCAAAATGTTAGAGACTTTTCAAAAAGGTAATTCTAGAGCTCTTTACCACCTTTGTCTCATCTAGTTACTTGTGTAAGACTATTTGCAAAGAACTAGACCAAACATTAGTTGGGAGGAATTTATCCAAGTACCAGGGAATGA
Organism: Torreya grandis; assembly: GCA_037957365.1. Classification (NCBI taxonomy): domain Eukaryota; kingdom Viridiplantae; phylum Streptophyta; class Pinopsida; order Cupressales; family Taxaceae; genus Torreya; species Torreya grandis. The sequence continues at coordinate 835,425 of JARHVA010003874.1, read as the reverse complement.
AGAGAATGATAGAGAAGGTAATGAAGTATAAGAATAATTGGAGGTTGAAGAGCAAAGATCAAAAGAAGCCCTCCTTATAGAACCATAAGAGCCTGTAGGCTAAAACCTTCCTATAGCCATACAAGAACCTGCAGAAGAAGGTCTTCCTATAATAACACAAGAACCTTAACAAGGACTGAAGAAGGGGTTTCCAGAGGTAGGGAATCTAGAAGGAAGAGGAAGAAACTCATTCTCTAGCCTGATTTAGATGAGTCTAAGGAGGAACTACTACCTTATTCCAAGAATACCAAGCTAACTCCTACTTCTTGTAGATCTCATAGATTGAGGGAAAAAAATGATAACTAAACCTTCTTCTATTATTCAAATAAATGAAGAATATGGGGAAGAACGGACTGCTAGTAGTAATGAATATTTAGAGATTGAGACAAATAAGGAAGGATGTTCTCTAGGATTCCATCAGGAAGAAGTAGAATAAATTAAGCATAGTCTTGAAGATTTCTATGAGGAGCCAATGTAGGAAGAAGTTGAACAAGTTGAGCATAGTCTTGAATAAATGCATGAGGAAGAAGAACAAGTTAAACACAATTTTGGAGAATTATATGAGGAACTAGTACAGGAAGAAGTATAACAAGAGCTACATGAGAAACCCATGCAAGAAGAGGCTAAACAATTAGAAAAACCTATTGAACAAATGGAATTTTCCACTCTTTAATAGGCCCTACAAGAAATTGAAAAACTAAGGAAGTAGTTGCAAGATCAATCTAGTGGAGGACTAGATGCACTTGTTGTAGTAGCTTGTCAGCTACATCCTTCAGTCAAAGTCATCCAACATTCCACAACCTTATATAGAGGTAAATCAACAAGAAGAACCCATAGCTACCCAAGAGGTCAGGTACCACTCCTCATTTGCAATATCTTCTCAATTATTGAATTGGATGGATAATCAATTTGAAAATCTAAACAAATTGAGGAAAGAAAATAGGCTTTTTAAAGAAGAAAATAAGTTGAAAGAAGAGAGCATCACCAAACTAAAACACAAAGTTGAGGACATGGCTAGTATAACCCAAGAACTCCTTGATTGCAGGCCTCCTGAAAAAGTTTATTTAGTCTATATTGAAGAGTAATGGCACAAGTTCAGATTTATGAGAATTTATTATGATATGCCCCATGAAGTTATTGATCCGCTTTCCTTATTTTCTATTTATAAAGTAAGTTCATAGGAAAAAAACACAATTGTGTGAGTTCTACCTACACAATTATGATGTTTTGTATTATAGAGAGTGAAACCCCAATATCTATATTAGAGATGTCTAACTATAGGAATTTTCATCATATTTATTGAATGAATAGAGAAGAGGAAGAGAAATAGTAGAATGTAGGAAAAATGAGTGATATCTAGCTACTCACCAAGAGTGAATTAATGGAACTTAATGTTGTTTTATTAGAAAGGGATAATATCATGTCAAAAAATGAAGTAACAACTTCATTTGGTAAGAATTTTGATAAGGTTCAATATTTTTATTTAGGATTAAGATCTTCTGCTTGTCCTACTCCATGATAATCATGCACTAAATGATAGAATGAACTCACCCCAGCATTGAGAAAGAGAGAGCCCTATTCACCTTTTATTTTAAATGCAACATTTACTAGGACCACAAAATACATTCTTCTTGCAAGTGATATGGCATCAAAATTTCTAAACCTAAAGTTCCAACAACCCCTATTCTAGTATCATGTTCTAGATTGGTAGGACAAAACCCCAGTGGATGAATCTAGAGAAGCCAAAATTTGTCAACTATTTATATAGAGGGAAGGATTTTACTCTCACCTTACTAAGGATGATATATATCCTATGGATTTTAGAGTTCTTTATGAATTGGGAATGAATAAGTATGGTGCTTGAGGTCGAGAAAGATCTTAAGCTGGGGGTGTGATGAGCCCCATAAATGTCTTATTATTATTCCCATCTATTGTACTCATCCTACTTGATTACCATGATTTTGAACACTTTTCTATATCAAGTTCCTACTTTTATAGGCCATATAGCATTATGTTTCCAAACTCTTTTAAATAATTGAAATTATGTATTGGAATTAAATATATGATGGTTTTTTATTACTTTAGGATGTTTTTTTTATAAATGTGTTTTGAATATGTTTTAGAGAAATATGTATATAGCATGAAACATCCTACAGTAAAAGGAATCTCATTACACAGACCATCTTGTAGCCACTACATGACCAAAATTATGGATGAACATATTTTGATTCTCTTCCAATCGGCTCATAAAAATGACTCTAACCTCCATGGAGCTCAATAAGGAAGTAGTTGAAGAACAAAACAACCTTGCTTGTCCTACAATAAAGTCACAAGATTCACATGAAGGACGTCTTTAGTGAAAGGAACCAATCTTAGTTATCCCAATTTGAATGTATCTTATAATAGAATGTATATATTGTTTTGCATAAAAAAATCTCCTCTGCAGTATATAAATATGTAGTAGTAGATTTGATAGATATAGAAAGTAGTATATTTTGAATAGATATTGTCAAAAGTACATTATGTTAAGCAATTATTATTATAACTTCCTATATTAATTCATTGTTGTACTTTTGATTAATATGAGTGATAAATTCTAAGTTCAATTTAGTGTTGTAAGAGGAAGGGTTGAAGCTAGAGTTGGAAGGAGGAAGGGCCCCTTTTGGAAGGCTACAACAACAATCCAACCCATTTGTTTATCTAAGCATGTTTTTTGATTTCCTTAAGCATTGTGTGTTTCATTTATAAATTATGTGAATTACATTCTTTTTTAAGATTTTTTCAAGGAAGATTCCATGGATAAGAATTTATTTTACCATAATTTATTTATGTTTAATTTCAAGAATTTAATTTACTTCACTTCAACATCTTATATACAACTAACAGAATGTCAAATTAGAGATTGAGTGTGCATATACAGTGACATCATTCTATCAAGTCTACATCCTTGGGGTGATATTTAAATGAGGTAGAAGGTAAAAAACCATAGTTAATCTCATTTTTTGTTTTGATCAAGATAAGTATATCTGATTGTGAATCAACTCCTAGTCAATAACCATCCTAAAGTGTAGACTAGGCATAATATATTCCACAAGCATTACTACCTCAAGGCTATATACCAATTGGAATGGAGTGAACCCTGTAGCTCTCTCAAAATGTGCTCAACAAGCTTACCCATAGAATTATAGGAATTCAATCTTCCAAATCATCCCTTTAAACATTAATTGGATGCTTTTGCCTATCCATTTTCTTGTGGATGCAAGTCATGATTTTATGGTGTGATATCATGAAATATTCAATGAGAGTATTGATAGTATTATTTATAAAATTCATGTCTTTATCACTTACCAACTTAACTAAACATCCAAACCTCATGTTGATGTTTTCATATAAAAAATTGGAAGCATCTTTTTCACCGTAACTTGAAGTGGCAATAGCTTTCACTCATTTTGTGAAATAATCTATCATGATAATATATCAAGTGTGATTTCACTTAAGTGTATGAGGTATAGGTGCAACAAAATCAATTCTCCATTATTCAAAGGGTTTTTGTACAAGTATGGGTACCAAAGGCATTTCTTCAATAGATGTTGTAGTGTTTAGCAACTCTATGTGCATCTTGAAATAAAATAGGCCACCCAAGACCACTATGTATTATTTTCCTTATAGTTGATTCTCATAAAAAATGACCCTCTACAATTCCTTGATGAGCCTCTTGAAGAAGTTTTGGTCATTCATGCTCTATAGCTACTCTTTGCAATACATTATCTTTTCCAAGCTTGTACAAGAATCCATTAATAAGGATATACAATATGTATTAGGTAACCATATGTCTCTTATCCCACTGAGTGTAGTGCACAATAAAAGTTCTTTGTTCTAACAATCTACTAAAGTCCTCCATGTTATCAAGAACTACAAAAGTTATAAATAAATGCACATATATGGATTCATATCCAAGTTATTTTAGTTCCTCTCCATTATTAAGTCTTATGAGGTGATCTAGACCCACATTCTGTCATCTTAAGTTAACATTAATCTAGAATTACAATTCTTGAAAGAGTATTAACCACTTTGATATATGTCTTCCAAGCATTGGTTTATTAAATAGGTATTTCAATGATTGGTGATCTATGAAAAACTCAAAAGGAGTACCCAATAATTAGTTCCAAAACTTTTTCAATGCAAACACCAATCTATTGCTTCCCTTTCTATGGTCATTTAATTCTTTTTATAGTTGATAGTTTCCTTCTAGCAAAATGTATTGGGTGTCCTAACCCACCTTCACTTGGTTACACTAAGATAACTCCTACTATGATCTCATAATGATCCATATGTACATGGAATGAATTATTACTATCAATAAATATTAAGATCAGTGTTGTTAGCAACCTTCGATTTAACTCAAAAAATGTTGTTTGACATTTTGGTGTCCATTTAAATTTGGTATCATTGCATTGTAATTTCTACATAGATGTAGGTATAGTTACATACCATTTTATAAACTTCTTATAATATCCCATATGACCAAAGAAGGTGCACACTTCATTTGAGGTAGTAGGAGGTGTCATTCATTCTATAATAGTAATTTTAGCTCGATCAACCAAAATATCATCATTACACACAACATGGCCCATCAAGACAATACAAGGTATAATGAGTAAACACTTCTTTAAATTTAATGTGATGCACAAAGGCTAACATCACTCCAAGGATCAATCTTAGTTTTGACAATATTCTTTAAATAGAGACAAGTCAAACCAATCATCCAGATAGACTTCCCAAAAATCATGAATAAAATCTTTGAATGCATTTACCACAACTATAGAAAGTACAACATATGCATTTTTTAACCCAAATGTCTTTACCTTGTATGAAAATGATCCCCATTTGGTAGTGAAGGTGTTCTTATACTAATCCTCCTTGGCAATCAAAATCTGGTGATATTCACTAAAATCATTTGAAAATAAATATACTTCATTCCTAGCTAAAGATTCAAATAATTCATCTATAAAAAAAATAGGAAATGTATCATTAACACAAGTGTGATTGAGTGTGTGGTAGTCCCCACACACCTACATTTATCCTATTTTTTAGGTTGACCAACCATGGGACTCACCCTGTCTACATTTTAAACTAGATAAATGATTTTATCTTCTTGCATTCGATCAATTTTAGCCTTTACTTTGGTCTTCATATTAGGATTGAACATGTAGGGTGTATTTTTGATAGGTATGTACACTCTTTTAGTTCTACGTGCATTTCTCCCAGAGATGGATCTATGTCTTTTACATTCGATAATTTTCTTGGAAACATATATTGATAATCCTTTAACATCTAAAGGCCTTCATAGATTTGATCTTGTCCCCAGTAATATCTCACTATTGTAAGCTTAGGGGCTGATTCTATCCCAATATTTCAATATTTTGTAAAGTTTATGATATATTTTTATGATCTACTAGGCAAAGTATCTTATAGAATGCATATGCCTTCATGTTGTAGAATGTTGATGTTGTGTAGTTTTTCCTCTTCCACTTTAACTATTCTTTGTACTAGTTTGGGTTCATCTTCACGTTGTGGCTCAAAAACACTTTCTAAATCAATATCTCCATCACTGTCATTATCACTTTATTCTATCTAACCATTGATTATTCTATTACATGGCTGAATAATAAATTGTTCTATTTGGTTGGATTTTTAATTACATAGTGTGAGATCTAAGTCTTGTGTAACCTCCTAATGAGATGATGATTTAACAAAATTTATTATATCTTCTGCTCATCCATGACATACATTTTTTAATTTTTATCAAAGCATTATGTACTAGTGGATTATCATCTTCAAACACAAAATTTTGAATGAAATCTTGTTGAAGTTATGCTCAATGTTTGGTTTCCCTTTTATGCTCTTGATGCATATACCAAGATGTTGGTATAGGTGCAAGGGTGTGGCTGAATATGTGTACCCAATATTATGATTCTACTCCTTATGTGGTCCATATATCCACACACTAATGGATTTATAATTTTGAACATTGACTCTCTTGAAATAAAGGCCATTCTAACTTAAAAATAACACACAACTAAAACCTTACATACAATATTTCACATGCTTCCTCCCATTGTATATTTGAGTTTATGTGTACATCCCACCATGTCATAGTAGTTATTTTTAGTACATATCTAAGTACATCTACTCATTGATCCACCTCTAATACATGGTGTTCAAGATTCAATATAAATGGATTGAGATCTGTTATTGCAAAGTATTGAGGAATCTGGGGTTTTGCAATGAACACCATGCATAGAGATCACAACTCATGATCTATGTGAGACCAATTCAAGATGTGCACATCTGAGTCACCACTTATGGATGATGTAGAATCCTAGGTTAGAATACCTTCTAGGGTTGGTTTAGTATAATCCATCATAGTTGCACTAGTATTATATAAGAAGTCTACTTCAAATATTGTCATAGAGTGCACTGAAGGAGAACCACAATATTCATGTGAATGTACTTAGCAAGAGACTTTTTTATAAAAGGTTTTAATACTAGTAATTATTTTTGTTGTGTAATACCTGCTTTCCAATTTTGACACTCTAAAAACCATACCCCATTTTTTCTTTCATATGTAACCACTTTAAACCAACTATTATCCCCATAATTATAAAGAGACTCTAGCTCTTTTGGGATGATATATGTCTTTTATTGAGACTTATTTAGGGGTATGGCCACTATTTTATCCTTCCAATGTGCTTCTAACTAATTATGTATAGTGTTGATAGTCATTTAGCCATTGTAGGCCCATTTATTACCAATTAAGTTATTTTAATGAGTCTATATTATCTTCATGTTGATGACCTCAAAGTCCCCTCACAAGTTGAACTTAGCCACTTTAATTTCAACATCTTATAATTACCAATGGGTTTGATTTTTCTATAATCCACTAAACTTAATGTTACTGGACTATAGCTTAGAGTTGGTCAACTAATGGATTCCCATATTGTTCATGGAATCATATTGATTGTGTTTATGAAGTAAAATACTACATTTTGAATTTCATATCCAACCAACTCAATATCCATTTATGAATCCACATCTCAAGACTTCTTGGTATTGACACACCAAACAACTTTATTGGCCCTTATTTGTCCTTCTTACACACACTCTAGGAGATTATGTAGGAGGTTAGTGATATTATGGGATATATATTCATTATTTAGTGTACTGAGTAATTTCATCATATATATTAAATCATTCACAACACCCTCTTACCTCATTATCCTAATAATTTTCCCATAAATTTGACCATCAATAGTTGTGTTATTTTCCTCAAAAAACTGGTTTCTATTGTATTTCTTGTAATACCTATGTAACTTGATACATTAAATTCTTTTTGTAGTAGTATCAAAATATTTATCTGATTGAACTTTTATAATGCCATAATACTAAGGAATTTCTAAAGTATTAAAGCCTTAGTCATCTCTTTATTACCTTGTAATGACTTGCATAAATGAATTTTCATTTGGCTGAGTATTGATCATATTTACATTTCACACTGGATTCTCCTTTCATTATTTCTCAAAAATAGGGAAATATTCTATTTAATTTTGACCTTCAAACCTATATTATACATAATATACTTATCTTTGAGGGTTGATGGGGAAGTTCTTTGCATAATGATTATATGTGCTACATAGATAACATTACATAGGGGTCGAGCTTGCCGATTATCAATATTGTGACCTCCTTGATATCCACCATGATATCCACCCTTACAACCCCCTCTATAGCCTCATATATTCTATTTATATCCATACCCTTATGAATTTTTTCTATCATATCCTCCTTATTGATTAATTTTGGAATCATATCCCTGATTAGTGCTGAGAAGAACATGGAATCCATTTTGCCTATTATTATTGAATATTTTGTATTGTTCTAGGGCTGTGGATATTGACTAGAATATTTATATGAGGGAGATGATATATTATTCAAAATTGATAGGAATTGTGGATAATAGTATGGTGTTTTAGGCATCTAAGATTAAGGTGATGAAGGCATCCATCTCAAACTACCTTGAGTCATATTTGTCATCTCCACATATGGTCTTGGAATTTCTTGCTTCACAGTTGGTATTTGTTGAGCCATAATGACGAATACATTCTTTGTTATATCTTTTTTTTTAATTATTTCAAAACTTGAAAACTTGTCTCATCATGTTTTTATATTTTTAAAAATTATAGTACATGCTATGTGACTTTTAGATATATTGCTAGAAAATATGGTACTTAGACTTATGATGTCCAACTACCCTACATATTTCATAAAATTCTATTTTAATTATTAGATAGTCATTCATATGGTTTCCCTCTTAGCCACATTATACACACCATAATCCTAATTTAGGATTATCATTTTCATGCATCTGATTCATCTTCTGCATAAAATCATCTAACTTAGCTTCTAAGTTTGATCTCATCGATGGAGGATCCATGTAATCTTCTGTCTGTTCTACTCGTATGGTAGTAGATTGAATATTAGTCTTGGTGGAGAACTAATATTGCATAATAGTGAAACTTATTCTTGGTATTAGACCATATGTGAACCAATAAGCCTTATATTTGTCTTCTAAAATAAAATTGATTTTGTTAATCATATCAAAAACTTGCTATTTTATTCTCCAATTATTTCTCTAGTTTTTTGTTAAGTTTTGTTTAGGTCTTGAATAACTTGACTGAAACATTTTTTACCTTAAATTTTGTTACTATAAAATATTTAACTTGTGAGAGATTAAGTTTATTTTCATTTATTTTGAAAATTAACTTGAAGGCACATCCTACTAAAGCCCTAATCAGTTTGCACTTCTTCACATCATTCGATATTACCCCTTTTAAAATCCATTTCATTTTTCAAGTTACAAAGTATTATGCAGGGTCTGAAGACCCATCATAAGAAATTAAAGGCACAAACACACCTATATTAAGTGCCATAGATTATACTATAGTATTTATTACTATAGATGTTTGAATACTAATAACTATGATGGGTGGTGGCTGCACACTTATTATTGTGATATTAGGCAACTGTGTAGTGTTTATTATGACTATAGGTTACTGTGTACTAATATTTTTAGGAGTAAAAATAAATATTTCTTCATGTAAATTATTTATTTTTTATTCCCACTTGATTTCTACACTAAGCTTTAAAAACTTGTCAATAAAATAATCAAACCAACCTGAAATCAGCTTCTCTCTCTATAATTTTTCTATCTTCAATAAATAAAGTGATCTTGGGGGATGCATACCCTTGAAATGAATGATGTTTATTTCTAACTTCTAACTTTGAACTTGAACATATAATATTAGTACCTTCAATTTTAAAATTTTACTAGGAACTTCCTTCTTTGTTCTAGATAAAAACCCTTCCCTTCACTATGATGTACCTTTACTTCCTAATTGTACTACCTCTTCATCATTACTCCCAACATCTTCTTCCTCATTGGGTCCTTTCTCATATTCTACGTATGATATTATTTCAAATTTTTCCACATATTCTCTCATCAAACTCTCTCTTCTAGCATATTTTTATTGTATTTATCCATCTCTAGTACTTTGTTCTCTACTCCTAGTCCTATTCATGGTTACTTTTAGGTCTTTTATCTTATTCCACCTTCTTTATTATGATAGTTACCTTTCTAGCTCCATAATTTTATTCTTGCGTTGAGTCTTTCCAACTTAAATTTTTTTGGATAAGGTTAATATTACTTTTACTTAGCTATTTATCATTAACATTCTCCTACATGCACCCCCATGGTGCTCAAAGTGACTACTCCATGTTGGTTAGAGTAGGCATTATTGACCATTTTTTACCACAAGTCAAAAGGGGTCAACTCTCCTATAGTCAAAAACTTATGAAGGGGTCTAATATAATGTTATAGGGTGTATTGTCATATCTTTTGTTTTTAGTCTTAGTCTTGATCTAATTAGTCTATATGTCATATTGAGTCATCTAGGGGTCATTTTAGAGCATTAAATACAAGTGGCATGGTTTTCAAAGTTTCCAAGTGTTATAGTTTTTTTTCCAACATCCAATTTTTCATATTACCTATCAAGAATGTTAGTCCATATGAAACTTGTAGGTTCTCTAATATAAAATCAAGAAAACACCTAAAAAATAATGAGTTTGGCACTTGTACAGCCTATAAGGGAGTGTGAAACATATGGAAAAATTATGGGATTACCCTTCAACTTCCTTGGACTCATATCAACATTTTATCAGCTTTGGAAGAGCTAAAAATAGTCAAAATCATTCTAACCCTTCCTCACCCTTCTAGACAAATAAAACCAGTCAACATGTTTATTCTTAGTGCATCCAATGGGAAATGTTTTAGACCAAATGATTTTAGTGGGTAATATTACACTCAGTGAAAATAAATTTCATAACAAGATTTTAAATATTGATCAATTTTACTTTATGAATCATCCTTTCAAAGTTGAGTATGATTTTCTACTTGTCAAACCCCGTACCCTCTAGGTTTCATTATCATATGGACACTTACGTACAATTCAACTACTGAGATTATTTATGGAGGATGTTAACTACCTCATATAATTTCTCCTATGCTTGGTTTCATGTTTGGAAAGGTTTCCATGGATCAAAAAACTCAAGTTGTAGAAAGGTGCCATCATGTGAGTTCTCAATCAAGATTTAACACTTTTAGAATGTTTATTTATCTACAAGGAATTCAAATTATTGTGATATGATGTGATCTATTTATTTCATTTCATGAAAAGATCCTTCCTTCTAACCTTACCCTCCAAAGTCAACATCATGAAGAAAACAACATCATATGGAATACATAGTCAACCTTCTACTTATTTCCAACCATAGTTATGGCATGCTAATGTTTTCATAATGCTTATGGATTTGTTTTAATAGTTAATGAAATGTTGGATATATCCTTAAAATAGGATTAATTAGGCTAAGCCCTCCCAATTGGCATAATAAAGACTGTGATAGCTAACACCTCAACTCACATAGTCATAAACCATTGGTGTGAAATCTCAGAAGAGTGTCATGTTAGAATGAAGGTATTTAACTTATCTCAAGCCCTAAAATTTTTAATAGGATCCATATAAGCATTTATATAAGGCACAAAATTGGTTTCTAACTCATGTTCTAGATAAATAATCACTCAACCACCATTACTTGGTCTGCACCATAGAGATACACCCACAAGTGCCAATGAGAGGGTTAAAATATTTAAATGGAGTGTGGAAGCTTATCTCAAGCTCTATTATATTATAATATTTAATTTAAACACTTTTAAGGAGCATAGAGTTGGTTATAGAGTCAGATTCATGATATTACTACTATAGTTTCATCCACTATCTACACTTTGGAATGTCCACCTGTAGGTGCCACTAGCATAGATTTAAAAATGTTTATTATTGAGATTTGACATGATTGGAATATTTCTTGAGGTTTTTGGAATTAAGTGATAGCATGACAAACATTCTTATGACATAGGGTTGTCAGGTGAGAGTGAGGAATCGTATTCAAATATGAAATGACTATGTTCAGGGACAATTTCCCTAAATTTGATAAAAACCTCACTCTCTCACATACAAAAAAATACAAAAATGTTGAATATATTAAAAAAATGTTCCTTTTTGGTGGGAAATAATAACTCCACCATCGCTTTCCACTTAGAGGGGGATACCTCCTTATAAGAGTAACACTCTAATTGATTTCATATATTTGCATGGATGTTATTACAATGAGCTATGCCATTTTATTTATACTTTTCTAATCTATCCCACTCTTCTATTCTATGCATGTGGGATTATTCCTCTAATACATTACTATTCATTGTAATACTATTCTACTTTAATATATAATATACACTTCTATATAGGTATATTATATTCTATCCCCCTTAAATATGTTTTTCCCTCAAAACATGATAAGAATTAGGAATATGACCAAATAAAATTTCAACCATAAATTTAAAATAAGTTTAAGACTAGATAAAATCCCGTCTATGTGTCCTTTTTTTCTTTTGCTTCTTCCTTTGATGTTGGGATATGGGTATGTACATCAACAAGTTGAACTTGAGCACCATAATCAAAGGTTGAAGTGCAATTATAAGAATAGTGATACTCTCCTCAAAATGAGATAAAAGGTGATCAAAATAATCAACTTGATGAACAAATGAAGGATACATGCCATCCCCCTTAGCATTATTCCTTACACATTTTTTTTTTACAATGACTAACTCCATCAAAGAATGCATCAGTTTGCTATAAATATTTGAAGGCATAAGAAAATAATTTTATATTGTGTGGAGTGATGATTTGGGAAAGAAAATATCAACTAAATTAATCAATTTAGAGTGATCAACATACCATGCTCTACAAGTATTCTCAAATTCAGGCCATGTAGCTATTTCCACTTCATATTCTTCAACAATAGGGAATGAATCCATTTACCATTCGCTATAGTTATGCTCCCAACCTAACCATGCATTGATTTCCTCATCATATTTTTTTGTTATATGGAAGTGAAGCTCAATTCTAAAAATAACATGAATATTTTTTAATGAATGCGTTACCTTAGATAAAATAGAAGGCTCCATGATTTTTTTTTCTTTTTTATTTTTTTTTATTTGTTTTAAAAATAATATTAGTCACTAAAACTATGATAACTTATACAATACTTAATGAAATTTAAAATTTTAAAATGATATGGAAATATAAGATAGATATGCACAAAACCTAGAAATTTTTTGGCTCAATTCTTTACCATTTTTGAAAAGTTTGAAGAAGAACAGTCGACTTCTTTGAAGGTAAAAAATGAAAATATGCACTTATTAGACTTGCTCCATGAAGCTCCCAAATGTGATTCAAATAGAATCACAAATCTCCCAAATGTGCTTGAAATAAAAATAAAAATAATGGAAATGGACCTAAAAAGTGATCTGATACCAAATGATAAGAACCTCACTCTCTCACATATACAAAAATACACAAATGTTGAATATATTAATAAAATATTCCTTTTTGGTGGGAGGGAATAAATCTATAATAACTTTCCACTTAGAGGTAGCTACCTCCATATTAGAGTAACACTCTAATTGATTTCATATATTTGCTTGGATGTTATTATAATGAGCTATGCCCTTTTATTTATACTTTTCTAATCTATCCCACTCTTCTATTCTATGCATGTTAGATTTTCCCTCTAATACATTACTATTCATTCTAATAATATTCTACTTAAATATATAATATATAACTTTATATAGGTATATTACAAAATCACAAAAATAGAGAACTGAAGCCATTTTATTGATATCATATGATAAGGTTACCAATATCTTTGATGCATCCAAATTTACTCACCTTGTATCCATTACATATGGGAAGAGTTATAAAAAAGTTGGATGGTGGATGATTAGTGTAAGTTATCTATTGAAGATCTCCAATATGCACTTTTGACCACTAATGTTAGACAGTGATGTCTTCAGGGTTTAGAATTTCAAGGTGACTCTAACATCTCAAAGTGCAAGTAGGGAATGAATTCATGTTTGAATTATATTATTAAGAGTAAAGGAATACCATTGAACACAATAATCACAAAAATAGGTTGATATGAAGAGTTGTGAGCCCCATCTACACTTATAGGTGTCCTTTCTTTTGAAACTACCCATTAATAGCGAAGTGCAAACTCCTACATTATCCATAGTAGGTTATTAAGCATGGAGATACCAATTTTTTTTAATATAATATGACTCCATAAGATATTATAGGATTTAAAAATATGTGTGGCATAGTTTATAAGGGTAATCCACACCAATAGGACCCATGTTGCCACAACACAATCAATTATAGCTAATTGTGACATGGTAGTGAGCTAAAAATCTATATTCTTGGGGTTAGAATAGAGAGACATGATATGGATAATATAAAATGGATGTTTAATTACTATATTATACCCAATATAATACTAAAATATTTTCCTTAAATATTAAACCATGCAGGTATCACCTATAGGAAGGTGAAACAAAGTCATAGCCATATGACCTCCAGTTTGGACCAATCAAGATAAGAGGTGAACAATGCAAATTTTGAAGATATTATAATGATTTAAATGTTTTAATGAGACTAAAAAAAGGGATTAAAACCTCATGACAATATAATTTTGGATACAAAAAGGATAAATGACTCTAATCAACCAATCTACAGTCATATGGTAAAACCCTATACATAGACTACTTTCCCAAGAGTCTATCTTGGGTCTTGAAGGAGTTAAAGGGTCAAATGATGTAACAAAGGGATGAAAATTTGTATAGAGTGTCTATATAACTTGGATAAGACTCTTAAATATCTATTTTATTTAATTAAATAGGTTAATTACATTTTTTATCTCAGACTGAGGGTACTTCCCTACGATACAAACCCTACAATCTTGGAGAATGGAGATAAGAGGGTGAGTTGGGGATTTTTAGAAACCTTAATGGATGTTTATAAAGTTATTTAATCTATATTAAAACATTTATAACCATGCACCTGGGTCATAGGCTCAAAAGGGTGTCCTAAACCCTCAATATTGCAGATACGCTTATTAAGTAAGGTTTAGGCCTAAAGCCCAAATGAGAGGTTAGTTTCACTTCCAACCTTAGGTGAGTACTCAAATGAACTAAGACATGTTAATGAAGAAATATAGGATGTGTCTAAGCTTATAAATTTCATAAAAAACACAATAAATCCATTTGTGGGCTTAAAACTATATTAAGCCTATACAAAATGAGGAACCAAGCTCGATAGGGCAACTTTGAAAACTCAAATCTTCTTGAAGTGTGTGCATGGATGTATAAGGATTTTGGAAATGTTTAAGGGGTACTGAATGTTTATTTTGTGTAATTTTTTTTCAACTCCAATGTAACATATTTATGAAAAAATCTTAAGAGTGAAAAGAGCCTAAAACCCTACAAAACCCTAGTTAAGGACCCAATTGGGAAAACAAAGATGGAGAGGCATTTTTCCTATTAGACCTAGCATGATCTATCTCCTAATTCATTTTCCTAAATATTAAACTCCTCCTCTCAGCATGACAAGTTTTATTATGACTCTTGGACTTATATTTTCTCACTTCTCTCTCAAGTTCTATAAGTAACAGCTAATTTTGGCCTTTGTAATCTAATACCATACCATGTATGGAGATGCCCTACAAGAATGAAATTGTATTTTGCCTTTTAAAATTAATAAAAGTCTAGTTTTTATTTAAATAACAATTTTATAAGTGTTAAATTGATGTATGATGATGAAAAATTATAATCTTGTGTCATTTCTTCCCTTATCCTTTCATGTGCAAGAGTTACTATTCTAACGGGTCATATAGAGTGCTTTCAAGTGTTTCAAGATCCTCTAAAGTTTATGATTGTCCTTAGAGTGTCTAATCTACCATATAGTTCATTTTCCTTAAGTTTTTACATACATCTCACCTATATATTGAAACACTCATGTTAGAAACCTTTTAGGACATAGAAAGTAGTTTGTATGCCTTGATTATTAGTGAATGAAGTATGACGATCATGTGTAAAACATATTTGTGTATCACCACCTTAGATTAGGTTCATTTAAAGTAATATATACCTCTTTTCCCCATAATAAATCACTAGTTTAAGTGATAATAATTTCAAGATACATTCAAGGAGCTAGCCCTTAAATCTAGAGGCTCACTTCCACTTTATGTACACCCACATACCTAGAAGTGTTCCCATGTTGCCAAAATATGGAAGAGGTTTGAACACCCTCTTATAGGGTGAAATATTTAGTGAAAATAGTTATGGCATACCCGATGGGATAATTATCTTCAAGATAACTTTTTATGGTGAATGTTGGTCTTGACAACATTAGTTACAAATTGGTGTGCTACTAAACATCTGACAACTCCATCAAAGGTAAAATATGGTTCAAGGTCATTTTTTTTTATGAAATTAATCTCATTTTTCATTTTTCTCACTAGGTCATCATCTAGTAGAGATTTCAACCCCATTAATCCAACTATTCAGCTTAAACTTCCTCTTGAAGCTCAATATCATCACTCTAATCTACCCTTTGAAGACCAAGAGGATTTCTCTAGCTAAATAAGCCAAGAGAGTGAAGTAGTTGAAGAAATTGAATATATTGAAGATTACATGGCTAGACCTTATGCTTTTATTACCTTCAATATTGAAAATCTAATTCACCTTCAAGCATATGATGCCATTCTTCCTAATGCCATAAAAGGTGTGCCCCTATTCAATGGTGAGAGTCATGTTACACTTAGTAAACACATTAGGGATGTCTCCAACTTTTGTATCTTCCATAATGTCACTCAAGAGAACATTTGAATTAGACTCCTTGAAATTTACCTTAGAGGTAAGGCTCTTAATTGGTATAGGACTCTAGAAGGTGGATGCATCACATCATGGGATGATTTTGGATTGTTGTTGACCTTAATATTTGGAAATGAAAGTGACCATTACTCTCTCATACATCATCTAAATGTGATAAAAAGAAGATCTAAATAAATAATTTTAATGAGAGGTTTCAAAATACTTAGTTTATATTGCCTCCTCCCATGAGGCTAGCTCCTAGTTTTGTGTTCCCTACCTACTTGAGATCCATTATTAAAAAAATTGCTATCATGCTTCAATCCATGGGTGGTTCCACTCTTATCAAAGCATATGAACTTGATATCAAAGCTAAGAATGTTCTCATCCAAGTTTTAAGTTTTCCCCATAAGTTTTCTATGCCTTAATTATCTCATACTTCTGATAATACTCTAGATGTGGCCCAAATTCCTAATACCAATACCAAGCCTGAGGCTACTCCTAACAAGGCAAAAAATATCATGGATCCATATAAATAAATTCAAATGATAAGAGATCAACTTAGGAAAGATAATATGTAATAAGGTTCCTATAAAAATTTACATTTTTATTAATATAAATATGGAAGAGGAAGAGGTCATTATCAACCTAACTCTAATAGGCTTGCCAATGTGTACAATCCCAGCTCCACCACCAATGCAAGAGAGATGGTACTAATGCATAATAATTTGGTGAAAGGAGAATATTGGAAATAATCCCAATTCATGGATGATAACTAAGGTGGAGATAAATCTATTATTTTTCAAGGAGGATTTACTCCTCTCTTATCAGCTGAAGATGAGGTTATGATGCAAGTAAATGAGGATTGGCAACATCATGGAGAAAGTTTCACCAAATTCTTGGTACAAGACACTTTTGTACTCAATTAATGAGCCTCTATTATAGAAAATATAAGGTAAAAGATTAAGTATCTAGGATGTGACAATATAATTCCTAAAATATCATCCAATCCTCCTCTAATGCAACCAAGCATGGTTACAAGTTTGACAGTTCCAAAATCCCCTACACCTCCTTCAACTCAAAATGTGGCAAGGTTGACTCAAGGTGTCTCTATTCCACAAGTTCAAATCAATAATTTTTCTCAAAGGACTCAATAAAATGTAAGTACTAATTTCCTAAACTTATTGGATTCCTTGAAAAGTGCTAAAGCATCAATCTCTTTGTGGGATGCCCTTCATATGCCTAGCCAAAAAGAGTTATTACAAAAGCAATTATCCACTATTCCTACTAGTTATTCATCTTTAATTCAAAGTCATATTAATTTTGTCCTTGAAAATTCCCCTAATACCATTATTTAACCTTATACTAGGGATGATAGATCTCCACCATTCTATCTCACTTTCATATTAGGTGATAAACTGGTTCATAATTACATCGTTGATAGTAGAGCCTCTACATTAGTCCTGCCCAAAGTTGTAGATAATAAGTTGGGAATATAAATATAAACCTCATATAAAATTATTTATCCATATATATGGTACACCTAATAGGCCAATATGAATTATCAACAATTATAAGGTCTTCTTGCATGATTGTCTTAGTTTTCCTATCCTCTAAGACATAGTTATTATTGACCTCCTAGCTCACTTTGCAATTTTCCTTTCAAGAGACTTTACAACCAAGATAGGTAGCTATCTCTCAACTTATTGGTTCTTATTATCCTTTAGGAAAATTTATGGGACCAAAGTGACCATTATAACTTAGACCCTTTCAAGGTTTCACAGTGATCCTTACATTGAAATAAGATCTAACTTGAATTGTGTGATCAATGAGAAAGAGGAACCTAATGTGGATGATGGATATTATAAAATTGAAGGAATTTATGATTTTTTATTGTATGAGTATGTTTTAGATACATATGAATATTATCCTTCGGAATAATTTTAAAAAAAATAACCTTAGGACTTATATCATGCATGAAGAGCCATTTGAAGGAGCTGAGGTAAGTATCAAACTTTCTCATGCTGATGAAAGTAACTATATGGTTCATGAGTATGATGATCATAAGTTGATGAATCTAATTGAGAACCATAGTTAGAATAATTATTTTTTTATCCCTACCATTGATGAATATTCCCTTGATAATGAAACTCATGAGGTGGATGAGAATGACTTGTGGAAAAAGTTTGATGTCATATGTCAAGAGTATGATCAGCTTGGTAATGTTACTTTCCCCCTTAAGAATTTTACATCTGATTTGGTTAATGCCTATAAAAAACATGATATTTAGTGTCTTAGTAAGCATGGAGAAAAGTTTCATGTTGTGAGTGAAGAATAACTATGGCAAAATCTCAATGTCATATGCAAAGAGTTTGACAAGTTGGGTAAGTCTCCCTTTTCTCTAGGAGATTCTATATCTAATGTCAAGGTTGATAGTGAGACTAATTATCATGTTGAAAAGTATTCCATAAAGCATAAATATGAAGGTAATTTTTCTAATCAAGAACCTACTGACGTGAAGAAATTTGATGATGCTAGTGTCTAAGAAGTTGTAGACATGGATAATGAGATCAAGATAGAATTTGTTATGTCTCAAGAATAGTTAGGCTATCCACTTGATGTTGATGCATATCCAAATTTATTATATCATGAAGAATAGGATCTTGATTATTTCAAACATTAATAACTTTCCATCCTAGAAGAAAAAAAGGTTGTGAAGACTGGCATACACTCCAATCTAAAATTTTACGGAGAACATCTAATAGATATGATGGAAATAACACTATTTTCAACCCTAATGAAGGTTATTAGATAAAAATAAAGATCATTCATGAGGTACCAAATAGTTCACTTGTAGACCTAAGAAGATTCAAAGGTGGTAGGTTTATTGACCATACACATATGCAAGTGATTGGTGATGAGCATGCTCCTCATGCTAAGCTATTTTCATGGAGAAACAAAAGATGCAAGGGGGAATATTTTTTTATCTTGGTTGAGGTATGATCAGATGCTTCACCTCAAGAGTGAGCTTTGTAAATAGTAGAATAAGTGTGGTGTTCTCTTTCAATTGTGTTGTGTTCCATAAGTGTTCTAGTGAACACATGTGTGTTTCTTTTGAGTTTTTCTTGTTGTGTTTAAATTTCCTTATGTTTTTTGTTTTTTAAAAGTCAATTTTTGTGTCAAAATAGTGTACATATGACTCCATGGCCCAATGTACAAGACTAGGCAACTAGTCATGGCATAACAAACATACCACCCTTATGAAATCACCAAGAATGTTCATCATTTTTAACCACAAGTCAAAATGGGTCAATCCCACTATAGTTTAACACTTATATAGGGGTTTAATATAATGTTATAGGGTGTATTTAAAGTCATATATTATGTTTTTAGTCTTATTCTTGGTCTAATTAGTCCATTTGTCATTTTGAGTCACCTAGGGGTCATTTTAAAGCATTAAATGCAAGTGACATAGTTTTCAAAATTTCCACATGTTATATATTTCTTACCAAAATCTATTTTTTTATATTACCTATTAGAAATGTCATCCCATTTTAAAATTTCAAGTCCTCTAATTAAAAATCAAGAAAATAATTGAAAAACAATAAGTTTGGCACTTGTACGACCTATAGGGGAGTGTGACACATGTGGAAACCTTTTGGGATGACCCTTAAAATTACTTAGACTCATGTAAACATTTTAATAGATTTATGTGTGCTAAAAATAGTAAAATATTGTTCTACTCCTTCCTCACCCTTTTAGACATACATAACTAGTCAATAGGTTTATGCTTAGTAAGGCCAGTGGGAGAAGTTTCAAACTAAATTATTTTATGGGGTGATATTAAACTAATTGAAATTAATTTTCATAAAAATATTTCAAGGATTGGTCACTTGTGATTTTTGAACCATCCTTTACAAATTGACTATGTTTTTATGCTTGTTAAATCCCATACCCTATAGGTTTCCTTCTCATATGGACAAGTCCATACAATCCAAATACTAATATTATAGAGGATTAAATCCCTCTTATAATGTTTCCCATTTTTTTTTCATGTTTTGAAAGGTTTTCATGGATCAAACAACTCAAGTTGCATAAAGGTGTCATCATGTGAGATCTCAATCAATATTCACCACTTACAAAATGTTTATATCTTTGTAAAGACTTCAAATTATTGTTATATGATGTGATTTATGTGTTTAATTTTATTAAAACCTCCTTCCTTCCAGCCTTACCCTCCAAAATCAACATCATGTAGAAAACACAGTCATATAGAGTACACAGTTAACCTTCTACTTATTTCCAACCATAGTCATGGCATGTGAATGTTTTCATAATGCTTATGGAGTTGTTTTAAGAGTTCATCAGATGTTGGATATATATTTACAATATGATTAATCAAGTTAATCCCTCTTAATTGGCATAAGAAATACTGTGACAGCTAACACCTCTACCCAAATAGTCATATGCCATTAATGTACAATCTCAAAAGAGTGTCACATTGGAATGAAAATATTTAACTTGTATCAAGACATTAAAATTTGAAGCGGATCCATCTAATTTTTTGGATAAGGCAAAATATTGGTTTCTAGCTCATGTACCATGCAACTAGTCACTCAACCACTATTACTTAGTCTGCACCATAGTTATGCACCTACAGGTGCCTAAGGGAGGGTTAGAACATTGAAATGGAGTGTGGAAGATTATATAAAGCTCTATGTTATTATATCATTTAATTTTAACACTTTTAAAGAGCATATATATGGTTACAGGGTCAAATTCACGATATTACTGCTATAGTTTCATCCACTACTTGCACATTGGAATGTCCACCTATAGGTGGCACTACCAGAGAGTTGAAAATGTTAATTAGAGGAGATTTGACATGATTGGAATATTTCTTGAGGCTTTTATAATTGAGTGATAGCATTAAAAACATGCTTAAGACATAGGGTTGGCAGGTGAGAGTGAGGAATCATGTTCAAAGATGAAATGACTGTGTTTAGGGATGATTTCCCTAAAACACAAAAATAGAGGCTTGAAGCCACTTTATTGATATCCTATGATAAGGTTACCAATAGATTTGTTGTATCTAAATGTACTCACCTTGTATTCCCCACATAGGGGAAGATTTTTGCAAAATTTAGAGGTGGATGATTAGTGTAATTTAGTTGTTGAAGAGCTCTAATATGCACTTTTGACCACTAATGTCAGACAATGAAGTCTATAAGGTCTAGAATTTCAAGGTGACTCTAGCATCTCAAAGTGAAAGTAGGGGATGCATTCATTTTTAAATATCTTATTAATAATAAATTCATACTAATGAACACAAGAATCATCAAAATATGTTGATATGAAGAGTTTTGAGCCCCATCTACATCTATAGGTGTCTTGTCCTTTGAAACTACCCACCTATAACTAAGTGCAAAATCTTACATAATCCATAGTATGCAATTAAGCATGAAAATACCAACATTTGTTAATATAAGGTGATTCCATAATATAATATATGATTTGAATAGATATTTAGCATAGTTTCTAAGGGTAATTTACACCTATAGGACCCATATTGCTATAACATAGTCAATTGTAGTTGTTTATAACCCAATAGTGAGCTAAAAAGTTATTTCCTTGGGGTTAGCATAGTGAGACACAATATGGATAAGCTAAAAAGGATGTTTAATGACTCTAAGAGAACCTAAATAATCTCATAATCATTTCCTTAAATCTTAAAACATGTAGGTATCACCTATAGGAAGGAGAAACATAGTCATAGCCAGATGACCTATAATTTGGACCAATCAAGGTAGGAGGTAAATAATGCAAAGTTTGAAGAGAGTATAATTATTTAAATGTTTGAAATAAACTCCAAAATAGGGATAAAAACGTCATTACACTCTCATGGTGGATACAAAATAGAGAAAGGACTGTAATCAAGTAATTTATAATCATATGGTAAAACCCTACACACAATCTACTTTCCCAAGGGTTTGTCTTGGGTCTTGAAGGGTTTAAAGGGTCTAATGATGTGACTAAGGGATAAAAATTTGTAAAAAATGTCTATATAACTTATATAATCCCTTCTAATATCTAATTTTTTTTGAGTAAATAGGGGAAGTACCTTCTATTTTATTTCAAACAAAGGGTACTTCCTTAGGATACAAACCCTATAGTCTTGGACAATAGAGGTAAGAGGGAAAGATTGGAATTATTATAAACATTCATATAGGTTTGGAAAGCTATGTAATGCATAGGACAACATGGATAACCATGCATAAGGGTCATAGGATCAACAAGGTGTCCTAAGACCTCAAGAATGTAGATAGACCTATTATGTAGGGTTTAGATCTGTAATTATATAAAATTTCAAAATTGGTAGCTTGAGTGTGTCTTATGACACCCAAACCATAGGTCCCTCCTGAATTCTCTCTTGACCCTTATAGGTACCCTTTTACTAATTCCTAGTCATCTGTAGACTTTTGAAACTTGATTTTATCTCAGTTAGATCCCATTTCCCATGTTTATTCCACCCCCCAAGTCCTAAACCTGTAGGATAGGAGCACTGGTGTTGGTCACTAGTGTTGAACCCTAGGATGTCCCATTTATAGTGCTCTTGTATAAT
This sequence comes from Torreya grandis, assembly GCA_037957365.1. Classification (NCBI taxonomy): domain Eukaryota; kingdom Viridiplantae; phylum Streptophyta; class Pinopsida; order Cupressales; family Taxaceae; genus Torreya; species Torreya grandis. The sequence continues at coordinate 812,386 of JARHVA010003874.1, read as the reverse complement.
CACATTTTGAGCCTAAATGACCATTTTTTACTAATTTCTCTTATTCATTATGTCAGCCTAGTGTGAATGCATTTAACCCATGAACAATAGATCTCTATAAAAGCCCATTCAAAGTTCATTTAGAAGGGGTTGGAAAATATTAAAAATTCAAGAAAGAATATAAGAAATATCACTAAGGTAAATTTCTATATTCTCTGCATACAACCATCTAATATATCTACCAGCATATTCAAACCCTCACACTAGTTCCTAGCCACCTCAAGCACTCTTAATTTAACATTTTCACATCTACATAATACTATTTTACAAAGCACATCAAGTGGAAAAACTACATATTGATTGATCCCTCTTGAAAGTATTGGTATATAGGTAGCATGCCCACACAAGGGGTGTGGATACACGTTTAGTGCATCTTACACACACTAACCCCCTCCACTATTTCTCAAGTTTTGTTCAAGCACAATGAAGGTCTAGATTTAGATATTAAATCAAATCTACAAGGAGATTTGTTAACATTAAAGATATAATATTTCATAGGTTGGTTCATATAGGGATAGCAAACAAAACCCAAAAAACTTAGATCTTTGTGACTAGTTTAGATAATGGTGGCATGACCTAGACTATAGCACCAGAGCTTGAAGTGTCTTATTTTTGGTTCTCCTATCTTTTTACCAAATGAAATCTAGATCTAGGCTCACAACACTATCCCAGTCCTGCACAAATGGTTTCAACCTCTATCTCAGCCATCTCAATTTAGTTTAAGCTAAGTTGTATTTCTCCTTATTTATTTCTATTTTTAGAAAGGTTTAAAACTCACGTAAATTATACAAATTTGTATTGTAATTTTTGCAATATTATTTACTAATTTATCATTCTAAAACCTTAAATAAATTAGGAATAATAATCCAATATTCTAGAAATAGTTAAATCACTTGGTGAACCTGACGTACTTCATTTATGCATAAAAACCATAAAAACCCTAGGGTAAATTCCCTACTAAATTTTCCAATAATTTTTTTGATTTTTTTTTTATATTTTAAATCACAAATTCATATTTTATTTTTAAATTTACCTTATTAATTTTAAAAATCATTTATTACAAACCCTAGTTGCATTTACTAGGTCCTTTTGTGAATAAAAACCCTACAAACCCTAGGGAAAATTCCTCCCTAATTTTTCTTGTGTTTTTTTGATTTTTTACTTGCATATTTAAATAAGAAATTCACAATAATTTTTAAAATTCCATAGTAAGTTTAAAAAATCATTTTCTTCTAAACCCTAGTTGCATATACTAGGTCCCTTTAAATCAAGATTTTTGCCAATATTTTTATGATTTTTTACCTATATATTTAAATTAGAAATTCACATTAATTTTTAAAATTCTTTAGTAATTTTTTAAAAAAAATCATTTAAACCTTAGTTTCTTATACTAGGTCCCGATATTTTTCAAATATTTTTCTAATTTTTCTTACATATTTAAATCATAATTTCATAGTTGATTGTTAAAAATTTACCATAGTAATTTTGAAAAATTATTTCTCTCAAACCCTAGTTGTATATACTAGGTCCCTTTGCTTTTGAGGTATAACCTTACATCCAATTCATAGTTCACATAAAATTAAAAATGGATTTTACTCATTTCAAAACATTTCTTATAAATAATAAGGAATTCATACTTGGTCCTATCTTGTGCATTAATGATGAAGTTTACCATATGTTGATTCAAAGCTTCATTCTTTTCCTTTCATGCTTACTTTTCATAATATGGGATGATATTAAGAAAGTTATTGTTAAACATGTTAAGATCCCCTTCCTTCAAATTAATGTTTAATTTTATTTAATACAAGGTTTTATTACATAATTTCTATCCCTCATATGGAAAAGTTTTCAAGTTTATCTTGCTGAACATATTAAAAATATCATATCACATGTCAAAGTTTTTTATGCATTAATACACAATTCCATGCTCTCTATCCCTTGCTTGCTATCTCTCATTTGGAATGCTCTTTATAAACATATTTATATACAATTTATAACTCAAATTTCATGAATTTCATTCCAAATACATGATTTCTACCTAGATGTATATAAATCATTAGCTACTTTTGAGTATTTCCCTATCACTACTAGACTCAAGAAAACACTAACGGTTATATCTATTCCTCCTCCTCTCCCCAAAGAGGGTGATAGCTACTTTCCCTCTAACTATATCCATGCTTTCACCCCTATAAAAGGTGAGGCACCTTATAATATTGTTCCTAATGTATACATTCAGCCTCTAGCTTCTTCAAACCCTCTTCACCATATGTGCTTACATGTTCAATTGGAAACAACTAGGGTTTGCACTTGTGAGACTCTAAGGGATTAAATCACCACTATGATCAAGTTATTTTCAGATTTACAAATGCAAAATCATCTATTACATGACAAGATCATGACATTGGAAAATCAAATTATAATACAAAAGCCTCCAAGGTATCCTAGTGTCAATCATGTATATGTACCTTCACCTAGTCAATTGGTTGCAAGCAATGTTACATATCAAAAAAAGAAATCATAACAAAGTAAATCTACAACTAATGATTCAAAAAGCATTCAAAGATCAAATAAGATTTCAAGTGAGGTGCTAAGGGAAATGATTAAATCTAAATTGATCAAATTACCTTCTCTACATCTAATGAGAAGATACATATATTATTATTAATATCATAAAATGCATGGGCATCACACATATTCATGTTTGGCATTGAAAAAACATATACAATAGATAATTGATAATAAAAATCCTATATAAGGTAAATCAGTCAAGTAATCTATAGTGACATAGGAACACATTCGCAAAGGGTCAAATTAAGAAACAATACAAAAGTGGTTACCAAAGCATAACTCATAACAAAAAAATGATCAAAAAGCAAAATTAGAGTAAGAAATAGTACAAGTATAGGTAAATCACCAAAAATATGCAAATCTACCTCTCCAAAATGAGGCTCAACTTTCAAAGTAATATGGGTTTGGTTAAAAATATCTACAACAGTTTGACTATCAAGGTCAAGGGTTGGGCAAGCATGCTCAAGGCATCAATACTCATATTCTAGCAATTGATAATGTTTGTCACCGAGGTTTGAGATTTATTGAACATCCTAAGGAAAATCATTCATAGACATAATTTATCAAAGGAAAAGATCTAGATACAATAAAATTCAACACTATCATTTCATTGGTTTAGGATCCAGATGATACTGATGAGTGAAACAATACAGGTTATTATGATTTCTAAGATATTGATAATGAATATGAATATTCAAAGTCATATTCACAGTAAATTCCTCATGCTTCATAATCATTCACAATTCCTTTATTTGATGTAGGACACCATGATAGGGAGTCTCTCATGAGATTCATTAGTTAGTATCATTTATTCTCAATCTTTCTTTTACATAGTTTTTCAAAATTACTTATATATAACTTCTTTTCAAATTACTTGTACATATTCTCCTTATGATTGATTATACATAGCTTATTTCAAAAATATCAAAAACATTCAAATATGTCAAAATACAAAAATATTCAAATATGTCAAAAATATAAAAACATTCAAATAAATCAAAAACACCAAAACATTTCAATTGTATGCATTATCCATGATTTACATTTCTACTACCATGTTAGACTTATATTTTGTTATTCTATACTATTGTATGTTGATTTATCTACATTACCATATTTCACTTGATCTTCTTTGAGAGTGTGTAGTGACATCCAGATCCTTGATTGCTTCACTCTACCCATTGAGGGGGCATCCTACTACTACATTCAAGACATAAATTGACATATCAACCCATTAGGGGCATATTCTACATGACTACGCCATGCATATTATGTCATTCCTACACCATACCCTTTAGGTATCATGATCATGTACATTACTTACTAGCTTACAAATATTACTCTATCAACATTCACTAGTATATAGAACTTGTGTATTTCTTAACATATACCTAGTCTTGTACTAAATGTTTTACATATTTTCACTTCTTGCTTTGATTAGTTAGATGTGATTGTATTTATAACATATTACATGCCTTCCTTTCTTGTTTTGCATAACTAGATGTGATTGAATTTCTTAGTTCTTATTTTAACTCTTGTGTATGTCTTAGGATATTTGCCAATGTCCTTTACTTCTTTTCTTGTGTGTGCCTTAGGACATTTACCAATGCCTTTTGCTTTTACTCTTCTATATGATTCTGTCCCTCATAATAACCTTGATTTTTTTTAATTCTATGTGTATGTGGCATTTGAACATTCCTTGTATGCTTGCTTTCTAGTTTGAGTGACATGTGCCCATGTCCATTGTTTGCTTGGCCTCTTGGCCACTCTTGTAACTATTACATCTTGCCTTGTGTGCTTTTTATTTATTTGATTCTCATTATTTTCAATGCCATGATCCACATCATGCATTATCTTTATTTCTTGGATGCCATAATGGACATCATCCTCCATACCTCCTTAAAAATTAACAACTAACAACTAACATTTATAGTTTCAATTCAATACATTTCACATGCTATTACATTGTTATATCTATCTAGGAATACCCTTATTGATCTAACAATCTCCAATACAAACTATGCTATATCTTGAGACATCATTTTAATTATCATTGTTATAACATGTACTTCATAGCATAACACAATTATAGGGCTCTTTATTTTGAGGGTAGTCATTTTAGGGTCTTCATTCCTACCCTCAAAAGAGAGGGCAATAATCAAGGGTTTTTCCACAAAGATCTAAGCTCCTACTAGTAAAAAAAACATTTTTTAAAACACTCAAAACAACTATCAGAGATCAAACTAGGTAAAACACACCATTAAAATAATGATGATTATAGAATAGTCATCAAATTCAACAAAGGACAATAGCATCAGACATGGACAATAGTGATAGATAGTAGGATGTCCTATTTTTAGTGCTCTTATCAAAACAAAAAACCCATATTTTCTAGAAATAAGCAGAAAGGTCAGCTTACTTACAGTTTTGTCACATGAATATTAGTTAAAATTCAATAGTTTCAATATAATTTTTCTCAAAGAATCTAGATTTAGGGGGCATCATGCACAACATGATGGATCTCACTTCCAATTTTAGATTTGGTAGTTAGTATAACTTCTAGATCAGAATCCATGTTATAGACACTAGTGATTGGGGAAAATGTGAATGACACATTGGTCTTCTTTTCTTTCCAATCTTAGTATATTACCTAGGCATTCTCAACAATTGCATGCCTTATTCCATCTGCAGGTGGTTGGCATCATTTTAGAATGGCTTTTATATAAGTATAACCTCCACATTCCTGAGTGGCTTCCACATAAGCCTAGTTTCTAGTTTTGGAGTGTCTTTCATATAAGCCTAATATCCACCTTTCATAGTGACCAAGATTGGCCTAGTTTCCAGTACACATTTGGCTATCCATGCCACATTTTTAGATTATAAAGCATTTATGGGCTTTAGGATCCATCTAATATGACACACATTCATTATTGTATTAATTCATAGCTTCACTTAGTGGGAAATGATGGAACCAAAGGGCTAGTAAGCCTTTGTATTTTTTTGCCACCTACTCAAAAGGATTAGACACATGGTCCAAATATCGATCAATACATGTAGGATCACATATCTTCACTTAGTGGGTGATGATAAAGCTAAAGTGACAACCTTTACATTCTTAAGCCACTCTCAGGGAATTGAGCACTCACCTCCATTCATAATATTACTCTTGGTACATCACATACCCAACATTACTAGACATCACTTAGTATCACAATAGGTTTTGCAATGGTTCACATACGTGGTGAGGTGTATTCATTCCTTTGTCTTCCTCTCTCTCTTTCATAGTTTTATACATTCTTATTTTGGATATAGTGTATCTAGTAAGAACTAATTTGCTCTTTGTTTTCTCTTGCATATTTATACTTCATGATGTGCCCTCTCTACACACACCCAACATCACATAACTTCATGGGCTTCACCCTTATAGGTAAGTTTAGGTAAAATTTCTACTTTTACTTTATCCTAATAAGTCACTTTGCTGCATCACTAAAATAAGGGTGGGGGGGGGAATGTAGTCATATAAAATGTCAAAATTATTATCTTGAGTGTAGATTGTGATACAAAACCCATATGTCCCTCTTGCATGCTCTCTTGACCCTTCTAGTCACTTTTTTTTTTGATTCTCAATAATCTATAGATTTATGAGACCTAATTCTAACTCAACCAAACCCCATTTCCCATGCTTATTCCACCCCCTAGGTCTTGAACCTATAGGATAGGAGCATTGGGTTTGGACTATATCAATGGACCCTAGGATGTCCCATTTCTAGTGCTCCTATCCAATCACATTTTGATCCTAAATGACCATTTTCTCTTAGTTCCTCTTCTTCATTATGTCACCCTAAAATGAATGCATTTAACCCATGACTAATAGATCTCTATAAAATCCCATTCAAAGTTCATTTAGAAGGGGTTGGTAAATATTATAAAACCAATCAAGAATACAAGTAAGACCACTAAGGAAAATTTACCTATTCTCTACATATAGCCATCCAATACAACTACCAACATATTCAAACCCTTACACTAATCCCTAGCCACCTCAAGCACTCTCAATTTTGCATTTTTGCATTTGAATAACACTATTTCACAAATTACATCAAATGGGAGAGGTACATATGACTTGATCCCTCTTTGGAGTATTGGTATGTAGGTAGCATTCCCACACAAGGTGTGTGGAGACATGTTCAGTGCATCTTACACACACTAACCCCCCTCTTTCTCAAGTTTTATTCAATCATAATTAAGGTATAGAGTTTGAGATTAAATCAGCTCTATAAGGATATCTATCAACATTCAAGATCTAAAATTTCATAGGTAGGATCACATAAGGAAAATAGATGAAACCCACAAAACTTAGATCCTTGTGACTAGTTTGGACAATAACAACAAGACCTGGGCTATAGTGTCAGACCTTAAAGAGTCCTAATTTTGGTGCTTTTATCCTTTTACTAAACAAAATCTAGATCCAAGTTCACAACACTATCATATTCTTACACAACTGGTTTTAACCTTTGTCTTAGTTATCTTAGTCTAGTTTTAAGCTAAGTTACATTTCTCCTTATTTATTCCTATTTTTAGAAAGGTTTAAAAGTCAATTAAATTAAATAAATTAGTACTATAATTATTACAATATTATTTACTAATTTATCAGTCTAAACCCTTAACTAAATTAGGAATAAGACTCCAATATTCCCAAAATATTTAAATCAAGGCTTAAAGCACAAATGAGAGGTCATTTTTACTTCCAACCTTAGGTGAGCACTCTAATGAACTAGATCGTGTTCATGAAGGAATATAAGATGTGTCTAAGTTTCTACCTTGTAAAAAAAAAAAAAAAAAGCCACAAAAAATCCATTTGTGGGCTTAAAACTATATTAGGCATGTGTAAAATGAAGAACCAAGATTGATAAAGTAACTTTGAAGAGTCACATCTTCTTGGAGACTATGCACAGAGGTCTAAGGAGTTTGGACAAGTTTAATTAGGTATTAAACATTTCTTTTGGAATTTGTCTATGAATCCAACATCACATTTTTATGAACAAAGCTTAAGATTGAAAAGAGCCTAAAACCTTACAAAACCTTAGATAATGACACAATTGGGAAAATAAATATAGAGATCCATTTGTCCTATCATACCTTGTATGGTCTCTCTCCTAATTCATTCTCCTAAATATTTAACTGCTTTCAATATGACAAGTGTTCTCATGACTCTTAGACTTCTCTTTTCTCACATTTCTCTCAAGTTCTATAAGTAGTAGACATTTTGTCCTTTGTAATATAATACCACACCATGTATGGTGAAGACATAATGGAATGACATTGTATTTTTCCTTTGAACATTAATTCAAGTTTTGTTTTGAGTTCATGATCAATTATCTAAGTGTGAAAGTGATGTATGGTGATGCAAAGTGATAATAGTCTATCCTTTTTTTCCTTATCCTTTCATGTTTATACAAGATTTTATATTCTAATAGGTCATATAGAGTGTATTAAAGTGTGTTAGGCTCCTTTCAAGTGTATGATTGTCCTTTGAGTGTGCAATCTTCCCTTTGGTTCATTTGCCTTGTGTTTTCACATACATCTCACCTGTATATTGAAACACTCATGTTAAAAACCTTCTAGGACTTAAAAGCTAGTTTGTATGCCTTGATTATTAGTGAATGAAGTATTATGGTCATGTGGAAAACATCTTGGAATACCACCCCATTAGAGCATGTTCATTTCATGCAAACTCTAACTCGTTTCCCCACAAGCAAGCACTAGTTTAAGTGATAAGCATTTCAAGATACATTCAAGGAGCTAGCCCTTAAATCTAGAGGTTCACTTCCACTATAGGTACACCCACATAGCTTGAAGTGTTCCCATGTTTCTAAAATATTGGAGAGGATTGAACACCCTCTTCTAGGGTGTAAGATTTGGTGACAATAGGCACCATGGCCTTTTCTAAAACTAACTTCTTTATTATCAAAGTTAGTTAGTGTTAAAATTTTCATTTAATTCCTTGGATAAATTTATCTTTTAGAATATCAAAAGATACATATAATTATACTATGAACTAGTAATATATCCATCTATTATAATTTTCATCTAATAATCTACTGTTTAAGACCAATTAGTATCTAAGTTACATAGTCTTTCTAAAATTTTCTCAATCTAGACTATAAATTATGTTATCCTTAAACTAAATTAATAGTATTTTAATCTGTCATCCATGAAGATAATAATCCAATAAATTTAATTCATATATTTCATCATAGAGGTGTTATTGGATAACCCCCTCTACAATTTTTCTAACTCTTTATGCTTCTTCTTCTAAAAAGTTCTAGATTTTCTCATCTAACCATCTTTCTATGTCTCTCTACCATGGCAACCATCTTAGCATATTTAATTCAAATAGGTTCTATGTTCATCACACCATTGTTATTAGAGGATCCTAGAAATAATCTAGAATGTGCTAATGATAGAGATAGCTTGCATGTGGAGAGTACCAATAAGCGTAGAAGAAACTATAATATTACCTACCATCTAAGATATATAAAGATGCACCTAAGAGAAAGAAGAAAATATATGGTAAAGAAGATGAAACATAACCAAAATAACATTCAATAATAAGTTAAAGTAAAATAAAGTACTCACTCTATGTAAAGGCTAATACAACTGATGTATAAATCAATCCTAGCTCAGAGAAGATAAATCCTACTTACACTTCTGATTATCAATACATTAGATATTCAAGGTCATGACTAAGATGGATCTATTGTACCTAGACAAGGGATCTATTACCATAATAATATCACTAAGGAGGGTTCCAAAGCCTATACTCAAGGAAAACTATGTAATAACCCTAACTAGGTTCTATATTTTCATATTCACTAAACTAACAACAATTAAAGTAAAGTCTAATCTAGTGATCACCAAAGCTTGTGGCATAAAGTGGGGGGTAATAAATATTAAAATTAAACATGATTAGAAGACATATAATCATGTCAATTTATATAAAATTATAATGCATGTGAGAGAAGTACAAACAAAAAATCTATCTACTATTACAAAGGAGTAACAAAGTTAAGAATACTTATCTTTGAAGACAAACCCATTGAGCCTCAATCTCTCCCTTGGCCAAGGTGCTTCATAAGAGGTTGTTGTGGTATGTAAGGACAATAAGGATACATAATCTCAAGGTTACATAACCTATAAATACATCTAAAAGAATTTACCATAATACATGATCCATATCTTTAAAGAAAGTACGAAAACCTAAGCTATGATCCTCAATTAGAATGGTGGATAGGTAGATGAAAAATATATATCTCTTCTTCTTCTCTTCTCTTAGAAATGATGAAATAGATGTGTTTATATAGTTGAATCTAACCCTACTCCTTTTTGAAATTTTAGGTGATAGGGTTAGCCAGATCAACTTTGTATTATTATTGACAAAATCAAATTAGATCTTAGTCTAGGTTGGCCAAGAGTCGACCTAAACCCTAAATGAGTTATTTCAATTGGAATACAAGGTTGATGGGGATGAAATTTTATCATAAACCATCAAAAATTAGTTTAGGCTAGGGAAGGTATAAAATTATTATAGGAGGTTGCAAAATAAGAGGCAAATCTTAGGGAAATGTTTTTAAGATATGGTTGTGTAGATAGTAAGTGGTAGTATAGGGACAATAATCTTGTGAAGTACCAATGGATTTTCCACCCATTTCTTGGTGCACCCATTAAGGCATAAACTAAGAGATATTAAGACTCGATGGGTTTATACAAGAGATAAATCATCATTACTTGTTAAAGTTTTAAAATATTATATGTATGCATATACCCCACTCGAAGCTAATCACGTGTCACTTAGGTATAATAAGGGATGGTGCTTTGGGAAAAAAACATACAAACACACAATGTTGAAGCTAAATAACTTATATTAAGGAGTAAATAAAAGGAAATAATTGAAAAACACATACCTTTAATTAACTTAGTGCTATAGATAAAGAAGGAGATTCAAGAAATGTTAAGGTGTCCAATATAGGGAACATTAGGTGAACCTATAGAAGTTAGTATAAAAAGAGTGAAAATATTTTTTTAACAATATATATATATATATATATATATATATATATAATAGGTGAAAAGATTCTCTATGATGTCAAGAATATAGAACATTTTACATTTTATAAAAAGAGATATTAAAATCAAAGATATGATCAAAAGACATAATCTTACGATAAATATAAATATAATCTTAAGATTTGAAAAGTAAATAAATTTGAATGGTAAATATAAATAGGGTGAAAAATAATTCATTTGTTAGTTTTAATATCTTGAGAAAATAGATCTTTGAAAGACATAGTTGGAGACCAAAGAGCCATCATGGTGAGGAGACGATCGCTGAGATGGTGAGGATGCATAGTGACTGTAGTGAGTATAACACAGGGAAGCAATTAGAAATTTCAAATACTTGAAATTTTTTATTTGAAATTAATCTAAATATATAAAATTGATTGGTAATAAAAATCTATGAAATGAAATAGACCCTAGGAAATATTAAGGTAAGCTATGGACAAAATGGGGTATTAGGTAGGAAGAAATCAAAATAATAAATACACAGGGGATTTATGGTAAATGGGAAAAAATTCATCACTTTAAATAAATAGAGTCAACCTATTCAACTTAGTCTATAAGGTGAGGGAGAATAAGAAGGTTGACTGTGAAGCAATGGGCTGATTTAGTATGCTAAGAAGGGGCAGATTATGTAGTACTAGGCTAATTTATTTGGTAAGGGGTAAAGGCTAACTGTGTATCATAGGAATAATTTATTTTTAATGTGAAATGGATCATATAGTATCACAAATAAAGTACAAGTATAATTTAGTATTGAAATGGGCCAACGTTGTAGAAAATTAAGAAACTATATCAAAAGTGACTGATTTGAAAATGTTAATGCATTTTCATTATTTATGACATGGAGGTCTGATACAACCTATATTATTTGATATTTTTTAGATATTATAGAGGTATTGGAAACTAATAAATGTTTCATAGCTACTAGATCGACTAGAATGATTGACTGACATGGATAGAGCATAACTAGTAACACTAGGCTTTAAATGCATCATAGAGATGAGATGAATTCTGCTTAGTGTTGATCTCATTATCATGTTCCTTAGAGAATGGAAATATTTTACCAACACTTTTTGATGGGTGGTGGATAGGGATGCCATTGATGTGGGTATCATACTAGATGATGTCCATGCATTGTTAGGGCTATCAATAGGAGGGACACTTGTGATCATAAAGACACTAGATGATCTAAAGGAGAGGTGAGCACTAGCCTAGTGGGTGATGTGCTCAGATAAGATATACTTAGGATTGAGGTTGAGTCTATTTGATGTATATATAGTTGAGATTATAAAATTTTAGAAGGTTTTGATTAGACTTGTGATAGCATGAGTGTTGTATCACAAATTGGATAGCAATGTACTGATATACATGATAGCCTTATGTTAGTCCTTTTGGGATCAGGGAGCACTGTATGACTTTGGGGCTATCATCTGGGTCTAGCTCATGCACGATATGTATGAGATGTTGTCTAGAGGGTGGAAGACCTTGAGGCCTTTTTTCTATTAAGTGCATGGATATATGAGATGTTTCCTATGTATCAACCAACTAGGTTACCCTACAAGGTCAATTATAGGTTACCTTGGGTGATGAGATGGAGGTAAGAACATGTAGGTTGGGTCACAAGCCAGGTGATAACATTATAGAGTATCACATTTGGGATGATCATGTGGCATACATCCACATATATTTCTACTATATGGCCTAGTTCATTGACTATGGTGATAGGGTTGGCTCAGGTGTAGATCACAAGACACTATACCTCATTAGTATAACTACATTTGGTGTCATGCTTGTCAGGGTAGGTCAGACTTCCACACCTATCATCCCCTCTAGTAGTTCCTACTTATTGGTCATGATATGCTAGAGAGTCAAAGGGGAGAGGAGGAAGAGGACTACTAATGGAGATACCTATGATTAGGCCATGACATGCTAGACCATAGACTGGTCAAGCATGGAAATAAGTGGCAGGGGATAAAATGACATGGATATGTATGTAGGGACACAGTAGGCACCAAAACATGCACCATAATAAGAACCAAAACAACAATAATAACACTAACCACCTTGATCACACCATAAATGGAGGCACTACCAGTGAGAATGGGCACTAGTGAGGGTGATAGTGCAAGATGACCCAACAACTATTCTAGGACATAGTTAGCCTATAGAAACACCTCTCAAGATAGAGTCACAACATGCATGAGTGGTGACTTTAGGATTTACACTAGCATAGAGGTGATCCATAAAGGAGGTACTTGAGAGATGAGTAGACAAAGAGATCATGTTTGATAAGTGATTATATGGGGAGATAGCGGTTGGTGATACCAATACTAGTGAGAAATGTTGTAATTTTGATTCATGTTTTTGATATAAAATACTAAATACATATGGTTATAGTATATAGATATATTTTTAGATATATATGTGATATAATATCTATCTATTTTTGGTTTTGAAGATCTAGTCATTGAGGAGGTCATATGGGGAGCCCTGATTATGGCCACACATCATGACATTTTAGATGGGGTGCTCACACCATAAGACCCCACCACTATAGATGTTCCTATGGTACCATCTACCCTAGCCTGAGTAGATAGGTTTAGTCTGGTGGTTGAAGCCAAAAGGTAGTTTCAGGCATGTAGGGATGGATTTTAGCCATCGATAGGGGTGGGAGAGGGAGAGGCAAAGCCTTGGATTAGGAGAGAGCCCTACATATGAATACCATGGCCTAACTTGGATAGGTGTAGGCCTAAGTGGCCAACTTATAGGGATAAGTAATAGGTTTGAGATACCATACTCTTTCATTACAGCATACCATTCAAAGTGGATAGTCCTAGGAATCTATGGCCAACATGGATAGACCAAAAGATAGGCATGATGGATCCCAACTGTAGAGGAGATATATATTTTGTATTTTGTACCATGTATTTTTTAAAACACATGATATATAGATATTGATTTTGATAGTTAGATTTGATCTCATGAGTTTTATTTGGTTGTGGATGTTGATTCATGGATATATTTATTTCTATCACATGTATTTAGCTATTATTGTATATGTTATGGTAAATATATGTGGAATGTTTTCTTTTCTAGCATTATGTGATACACATGTATGGTTAAAAAGAAAAAGGCAAAAATAACTTAGAAAAGTATAAATAATCAGAATAAATGTAATAGACACTATATCATGATGGGAAAATATGTAATAACAAAATATGATTAAATATAATAAACCAAAGATGGTAAAAAAGATTACAATATGTTTTTAAACCATGAAAAAGATTTGCACCAAATTAAAACAAGTAAAACCACACTATATCACGTTGGAAAATATGAAAATAATGTAATACAATGGAAGGCACATGAAAGACAAATTATATAAAAACAAAACAATTAAATCCATCAATAATACTAAATAATGTTGGGAAGTATAAAATAGAAACAAAATTGGAAAAATGAACTTAAATTGTTCACACTAATTTAAGCTGGGAAGTATGAAAAACTTAATAGAAATGGTTGTATTCTTACATGAAATTATAAAATAATAAGATAAAATTTAAATATCAATGAATTAATCATAAAACATACTATATAAATATGGGAAGCATGTCAATGATGTGTAACTCATAAAAAATCACTACTTATCTAAAATTTGACACATGTAATTTCATTGTGACTTGGGTATTAGAAAATTTTATGATGAAGGCCTAGTCCTATCCATGGTCTTACACTACAACTCACAGAGGGAACACCAAAGAGGTGGAAACAATTGAGAAAATATGTTAAAAGTAGTTTTTGGAATGGTAATTTGATAATTTGTTAGAAAAGGCTAGTCCTATCCATGGTCTTACACTACAACTCACAAATGGAATCCCTAGGGGGAGTGATCACTTAACAAAATAATATTTCTCAAGGGGAAATATTAGGATTATTGGAAATGAAAGAGTGAATGTAAAAATCACAATGTAGGCATCTATGAGAAGACCTTAAGAAATATGAGGCACACTAAGGACATATAAAAGATACTAAGTGGGTAGTAACCATCAATATACAAAGGATACCCATTCACAATTAACACAAAGCTATATATGCAAATAAGTGAGATATTAAGATTGACTCATGTTGTTTTTTTTAATAAGAAAAAAAATGAACCTACCTTCCCACAATGTGTTTCCTATTCCTGAAAACCTATTTCAGAGTCATTAGTCTACTATCAAGATTGGGTACTTGTGTGAGAAAGTAGGTAGCACATAAAGGGTTTTTTTCTCCTTTTTAAATATACTGGCCTACTTCACCCTAATGGACCTAGACTCTATGATTATGCCAAATGTGGAGTTTTAGCTTAGATTATAAAAAGGATATGTGCTTTAAATCATGTATTTTAGTGTGATTTGACTTTTGAAATCTTGAATGTTGCCTTTTATTTCATTGTCTTTTGTTAAAATGATTTGGATCTTAAATTTTTATGGATTTTAAGATCCACCTCCATAGGGACTTGGAATAACCAACATGAGATAAAAAGTGATACTCATGAATGAGATTTAGACTTTGGCTAAAGGGAGCTAAGTATCCAAAGACATGAATGACTAAAATACTTATGCTTACCTATGAACTAGTATGTTATCTCAAGTTTCAACCATGTGTATGCTTAGTTTCAGTAAGGAAATAAGGGGAATAAAGGGATATCTAAGGTGGATTGGTAAAATAATAATATAATGAGATGCATTATTTTCTAACTGATCTCATGGTAAATAAAGATTACTTAAGGGGATCAAGGTTTGTATAACCAAGTCACAATAATGATTATCCATGTTATGGAGATAAGGTAGCAAAAAACCATGAGAAAATAATAAGACATCCATGGAAATAAATGAACTCATAGAAAAAATCATGTAATCATGAAAAATATACATAAGAGATCATATGGAAATAAAATGACACCATAGACAACATATAATGTGAAATATAAATAACCATGTAAGATAGATAAATGAAGCAAAATTTGACACAGGGTTAAATGATATAAATTAGATAAATATAAACTTGGATCAGATATCCAATTAAAAATGAAGAATAAAGTGAAGAAATACCATGTTATGTTCATAAATATTGGTAAATTTGTCTGTAAACATCATCCATAACATATAATATATCTCTGTGAAGCTGGACTTTAATTATAGTGAGGTTTTCATTGATTTTTCATGAAATTTGGGAAAATACATCTCATCAAATCTCCTTGATAGAAAGTGTAGGAATGACTAAAGGATCATGCTTGTGAGGTCCATTTTTCATAGGATACTCAAGATAAGGAATATTAGTGGAATTTATGGTACTTGAAGGAGCCATTAATGGAGAAGGGATCATAGGTGGAGGAACCATGGGTAGAAAAGGGACTGGAAGTAGAGAAACCATAAGTGAAGAAAGGACCATAGGTAGAGGAAACATAAGGGAAGAAGGGGGAGCCTTATTGTATGGGTAACCTATGGGAGGAGGGATAGTAGGCACATAAATGGTCATAAGGTGGTCTTGGAGATGCTACTAGAGGATGTGATAATGATTGGTGTTTTGGGTACTGAATTAGTGCCATAAACAATATACCTCACCCTATTTGGGAATATACTTAGGTAATACCATAAGAGGAGGTATAACCTTGTATGTATGATGAGGAAGAGTAGGATGAAATGTTTCTATATATTTTAGAAGCCTTTGACAATTACTAGAGGAATGATTATCTATGCCATAGAAACAAAAAATACACTTTTTAGTAGACTTTGTGGGTGTACTAATAGAGGGAGTGGAAATAGAGTCAAGGAAGACAGGTATAGTTATCAATATCTAGTCTAATAACCATAAACTATATTAATATCATAGTATGATTGATCAACCCATTGGGTAGGTAAAATAGCAAGATATAGTAAAGGAATTAGACCATTGCCAAGGGGAGGTAGGGCTGGTGGAGAGATTGAATGAGGCTTGACTAAAGGAGGAACATAATAAAAATTAGGAAGGGATTTAGTGAAAGGTAGATCAAGAATATGATCTTAACTTGGCTCAGCTAAGGGAGGAGCAAGATACACAAAGGACTTAAGGATAGTAGTAAGCATCTCAGGGGGAAGCCATCTATAGAGATCTTGCTATCTAATGAAGTGATAAGGATTGGTCATAACACAATCCATAAGCATGTTCTTAAGAGGTTATTTTGAAACTAGATGTGTGCCATGAAAATTAACCATCTCTACCCTATGAACATGAAGAATAATGATAAAATTAGGAATTATATAAGATGTCATGCAATAAGATAAATGGAAACACTAAAAAAAAGAACCATAATGAAGGATCTCAGCTTTTATAACCTAAATAAGACCTTATAAAAATGGGTCATCTAAAGTATAACCATCATCATATTTGAGAGTATAAAGATCAATTATTCAAGTAGGTATGACCTTCTCATTCAAGGTGGTATGATGAATAGAATGTCAAGTCTTAGTTAATACTATGAGTATATCTTCACTAGGTGGTTGATGGGAAAGTGGCTTCAAAGATGGTGGAAGCTAAGAAATGAGATGTGGAGAGAGATAAAAAGTTTTTATATTGATGCTAATATCATTAGGATCATCATCATTATAATATAAGAGTTTAGGTTGTATATTCCTAATGAGTTTGGGGTGACCATGGTAACCTCACGTAGAGTTGATAGGGAAATTAAAACATTGAGATCCTTGGAATGAAACACTTGGAAAGGGTTCAAGGTTTGGAATTTTGAATACACCACAGTCATGGAATTTTTCAAAATTACAAGGGTTAGTATTACCTTGAATCATATATATAGCACTATTTTTATGAAACTTGACACAATAACAGGTAGAATAATTAAAAACCCTCATGTAATGAGTTTATGGCTTAGAAAACAAGATATTGTAGGAAAGGGAAAAATTGAATATCATAACCTTCACTTGAATGGTGACAAGTGGGATGGTAATAGGGAGCCATACAAAACTTAAGGGAGGTATTTTCCTTTGGTCATAACCTTGATACACTATTCATGTGGAATTAATATTACACTCAGAGTATCCAAGGGTTTTAATGAAGTTAAGATAGGTAATAAAAGTACCTAAACCCTCATCAATCAAGGCATGGTTAAATTTGATATAACTGATTTAGATTCTTATAAAGAGGGGAGGATCATTTGTACAAATAAAAATCTTATCTGGGATCATATAAGTAATAGTAAATTTGAGAGAAAGAGAAGTGTCCATTATTTCATCAATGTGCATAGATGTCTCTTTGCATTATTGTAAGATACTATCTTTTGACTAGATAAAGTAGATTCATGTCCTATTAGGGGGGATAGGGGATGTCCATTTAAAATAAGAGTTTCATAAGGTGGTTATGATGATGTGGAGAAGTCTAAGAAAAGGAATTTGGGATGGGATATTGGTAAGATCTATGATAGGGTCCAATTCATCATAACCCATGGGTGGATTACTGGATAAAGGTGCATAATGTTGGAGAAGATCCTAGGAAGGAGAATTAGAAGTGTATGTAAACATGTGTTGAGACAATGTTAGAGGTTTAATTAGAGGAAAACTAGTTGATTATCATGAGAGGATGGGGTAGTTGATTTTGGTTTATTGGATAAAGGTGCATAATGTTGGAGAAGATCCTAGGAAGGAGAATTAGAAGTGTATGTAAACTTGTGTTGAGACAATGTTAGAGGTTTAATTGGAGGAAAACTAGTTGATTATCACGCGAGGATGGGGTAGTTGATTTTGGTTTATCTTGTGATAGATTTGAATAAGTGGGATTAGAAATTTGAATATTATTAGCAATAAGTAAATAGGTTGGATAAATTGTAGAAATGGTATGAGAGTTTTTATCCAATGGAGGTGTTGAAATTTAATATTGAAAGAGATAAGGTCTTCTTGTGTTAACTCTATTAGGTGAGTTAGGGAAGAATATTGGATAATACATAAAGTGTGAGATAATTGGTGTGTGTGGGCAAGATGAGAATCAATGAAGGCAACTACCATTCACATATTAGACATATTGACCACATTATCTTTAATAGTTGGGTCGATAAGACTTTAAATGTTATTGGTGGAAGGTTTACGCTTATCATTATTGTCTTGATGTTTTAGAAGAGGGTCTTTGTAAATGACTAGATGAGCATTATCCTGGTTTAAAGGATGATGTTTATTTTGTGTTTCATGATATTTAAAGGCAATGTCATAGTCTTGTTCATATTTATGAATGAGGGAATTGTGATCAAAATTTGTTCCAAAAAGGAAATCCATAACTAAGTTATGAAATTTTCCTACAAGTCTCATGAGAGTGACCCCGGCTAGCATGAAACTAACATAATCTATTTGGATCATATCATGATTTCATTGGGTGAGTGGGATCAATCTCTCATGGAAGAAGCCTTGGTAGACACTTTTGTAGTCTCAATAAGGATAATGGATTGTGAGCATTTATGTTGTTTATTGGAGAAAATTTAGTATTATGTGTGTGATTTAGATAGGAAGCTTCTTCTGGAGTAGGGTCGAGAGCAATAGATTGAATATTATGAATGGTATCATAGGAATCAGTGTGTAACATCCCCACTAAGATTTACTAGAATAACATGATAATTTTTTTAAATTATATTCAACATATTATTTCATTATATTACACCATGACAATATAAGTAGTGATCTTAGCATAGCACACTAGTTATCTTAACCATAAAATAAACATGTAACATCTAATAGTTATTGATTACTAGAATCATATGAAACAAAATATAATTTCATATAGAAAGTAATTATATTTTTCTAGCCATGATTGGTACTATAATACAACCACTACTATCAATGTACAATGAGTAATCAATTACATTTTTAACTAGAGTAATGTTTCAAAATTCAATACAATACAAGATATAAGGCTCCACAGAGCATGCGTGTCATGAACTCTAGTATCTCTAATAATCTCAAGTGGAGTCTCAAAATAAGTACTATTATGGGGAGGGAGAGCATCATTTGAATGATTTTACACACCAACTATGGACCATCAATCCCCCACACAATCCCCCAATCACGGAATGCCCCTCCTTTCATAGATGGGTTGATAGTGATAGTGTGGGAATCTAGATAGACAATTTAGTACCTGTGTGC
>JARHVA010003874.1:692500-787500 GCA_037957365.1 Torreya grandis | reverse complement strand
AGTCACACTTAGATCTTGAGCATACCTTAAAACAACTTGCACTACTCTCAAAACTTCACACTCATGTCATAATAACTCATACCATTATTAACCACTACCACACATATTCTTACATTCCTTAGTCTACTCACCTCACTATGCCACCAAGCTTATGCCTTATCACCAGGTCTCTTCATACAATGACTAAGACTCAAAAATAATATTGAAACTTTTTTGAAGGCTTCTTTACATCATTCTCATGATTTCACAACTTTATACACTCTCTCATTCCTATAATTAAATAATTCACCAAGCTTCACGATGTTTCATGCATACACCTTCTCACAGGGCTAGACTAGGCTTCTCAATACACCTACTACTCAAAGATTTGAACTCAAACAAGCTAACTCTCAATGATATCAACTAATAACATTATTCAATTAAGATTATATTATTACAATAATAATATGATCTTTTCATAGTACAACATTGTGCCAATACCTCATACATAACTCAAAGATTGCTAAACCATGCTCATGATATGATAATGTTCCTCAAAACTAGTGCTCAATAGTATGTTAACCTTGTATCTTGATCTTGAAACATGTCATCAAACTCAGAAGAATTACTATGTTGATTTTAAATTCTCTCTCAATAGAGAGACAATAGCTTACATTCAAATTTTATCTTGTCATAAGACTTATTTTTCACATACCACTTCACCATGTATGCCCTCAAATTTGACCTTGACAATAATGACATCCATATTGACTTTGACATCAATGACAACATCAATGCCATAAAACTAATAATGGGAACATACCTTAATAATTTCCCCCTTTTTCATTGATGGAAAACACTCAAACAAAGCTAATCATTCACACCTCCCCAAGATATATCTACTTAAAACAAACATTTCTCCTAAATTGGAACTTCATCCCCCTTTGACATTAATGACAAAGGGGCATCTCTTGATAGATACCATCTGATCCTTAGAATTGAAACATGTTTTCTTCCCTAAACAAGATAAATCTTCCTCTAATCAACCAAATAGTAAATCAACTCATAGAAGTACCCAACCATACTCCCCTTATCTCCATGAGATATTCAAGCACTATCATGAATGTGACATGGTTTGATCAAGTCATCATACAAATGATTTGTAACCTATCTCTTATAATCACACCTCCAATAGACTATTGATTGAAATTTGGATCTAAAATAAAGAATAAAAATCTCTCTCTAATACCAAGCATCCTATTAGGAATAAGTGATTAAAATTAATTAATTATGCAATAATATACAACAAAAAAATCATTCCTCAAAATCACAATAGTAGAGACATATGGAAGAAAAATCAGTTATAAGCAAAAATACACACATAACACCAATATAATATGGTTCACCTAATGTTTGATACATCCACCAAGGATATCTCAATAATACTATAAACAAGATTAAAAATAAATATAAACAAGAAACCTCTCACAAAGATATTTTTCTCTAGCTTGAATTCAAACCAGAATTATCGAGATGCAAAGTTATACCTCAAAGTTGATCACATTGACTGCAAAGAGAATGTAGAGCTCAAAACTCAATGCAAAATGAAATGAATAATGTGTTACACCTCTCTCCTATTTATAATTTTCAAAATACCTTGAGAAATGTGCCATAACCATAAGGAGAACCATATCCCCACAAAATAAGTAAAACAATAATGGAGGTTTCAACCACATAATCCCTTGATTCTCTCAACACCTTTAAATCATACCCACTTCCCAAAAATGTGCCATAAAAAAGGGAAGTGGTTAAAATTCATCCCACCATTTTAAAAGGTAAATATTTCATGTTAAAATTGTCTTGGTAATTTTATTTTTACCTTAGGGGTGTTAAAACTAATTCCACATTTAACAATCTCCCACTTGGATTTCATTTCCCCTTGAACAAAATTTAACACTCCTATATGATCTTTATGAAGACCAACCAAAGCTGAACATAACCTCAACTTCTCCAATGTGACTACCTTGGTCAACATATCCATAGGATTTTGGGTCATATGTATCTTATCTATCTTCACCATGTTTTCTTCCAAAGTTATCTTGATGAAATGATACTATAATTGTATGTGCTTCATTATCAAGTGGAAAGTGGAGTTCTTAGCTAAATGTATAGCACTCTAAATATCACTATGTAGTCCCCCAACTTCCTGCTTATACCCCAACTCATTTAGTAACTATTATAACCAAATCATCTCCTTGCTAGCATTTGTAGTAGCAACATACTCAGACTCTATGGTTGATAAAGTCATAATCTTTAGTATCCAAGAAATCCAACTAATCATTATATTTTTGATAGTAAATACATAACCTATTATACTCCTCTTGATATCAAAATCCCTAGCTATATTCAAGTCCACATAACCATGCAAAGTGGTGTCTGATCCACCAAAACATAATGGTGTATCCATAGTTCCTTATAAATATCAAAGAATCCATTTCACTGCTTGTCAGTGCTCATAACTTGGATTACTCATGTACCGACTTACTACTCCCAATGCATGGGAAATATATCACCTATTATAGACCATAACATACATTAGGCTACCAACTATTGATGAGTAAGGTACCTTGGACATCTTTATCTTTTCTTCTTCAATCTTGGGACACTACTCCTTGAAATGGCCTACCAAAGGAGTCCCAATTGGCTTAGCATCCTACATACTAAACCTCTCCAAAAATTTATTCATGTAATATTCCTAGGATAAGATCATATTATTCTCCTTCCTGTATCAAGTTATCCTCATATCAAGGATTTATTTCATTATACCCAAATCCTTCATAGAAAAGGAATCACCAAGTTGCTTTTTGAGTACTTGAATCTATTACATGTTCTTTCCTGCAACCAACATGTTATCTACATACAATAATAGGATAATATAATTACCATCCTCAAATCTATTGACATACATGCAATGGTTAGAATGACACCTAGAGTAACCCTCTTCCAACATAAACTATCAAGCTTTTTATACCTTTGTTGTGGAGCTTATTTAAGGCCATACAAGATTTTTTTAGTTTGCACACCAATTTCTCCTTTATTTTAACCTTATATCCCTATGGTTGTTACATATATAATTCCTCCTCCAAATCACCTTGAAGGAATGTAATATTCACATCTAATTGTTTTAAACACAAATCCTCTACTGCAACTATACCAATCATAGTTCTAATGTAAGAAATTTTAACAAGAGAAAAAATCTCATCAAAATCAATACCTTTCTTCTGTACAAACCCCTTCACCACCAATTAGGCCTTGTACCTTTTGCTTCCTCCATCCTCTTCTTTAATTTTGTATACCCACTTGTTCTACAATTCTCTCTTACCCTTGGGTAGCTTCACCAAATCCTATGTCTGGTTCTCTATGAGAGAACTATGATCTTCTTCCATGACTTTCTCCCACTTCTTCCAAACATTCACGTACATTGCTTCCTTAAGACATTTTGGTTCTCCACTATCAATAAGTAAAAAATAACTCAAAGATGGGTAAAAATGTTTAGGATCTTTTCTTACCCTAAGATACCTTCTTACTATAGGAGTTTGAGGTTCTTCTGTAGGAGGTTCTTGAACTATCTCCTTGGACACTTTACCATTCATAATATCATCCAACATTATGTACTCTTTTTGTTCCTATTCTTGCAAATGATCCTTATACATTACTTTTTCTTTAACAAAAGCATCCCTAGACAAGAATGTTTTATTGTCTCTAAGACTCCAAACTCAGAAACCAAAGTCATCCTTACCATAACCAATAAAGGTCCATCTCTCATACTTAGCCTCTAACATGGTCCTATCCTTCTTAAGAACTTGAACCAGTGCCTCACATCCAAATACCTTAAGAAAAGAATAATTCAATTTTGCACTAGACCAAGCTTCCTCAAGTGTGGCTCTATCAAATGGCACTAAAGGTCCTCTATTAATCAAATAAATCACTGTGATAACTACTTCTACCCAAAACATTAAGGGTAGACTTGCATATAACCTCATGCTCCTAGCATGTTCCATAATTATCCTACTCATCCTCTATGATACTCCATTCTCTTGTGGTGTTACTAGAACCATCCTTTGCCTATGAATTCCATTCTATGAAAAATAATCATCAAATTATTTGCCTCAATACTCACCTCTATTATCTAACTTAAGACATTTCAACTTGACGCATGTTTCATTCTCAGCTAGATATTTCCATCTTTTGAATGTTTCAAACACAACGAATTTATTCTTAATGTAATGAACCCAAAATTTATTAGTTTCATCATCAATAAATGTAACATAATAATTTGAACCACCAATAGAAAATACATGAGCTAGCCCCCATACATCAAAGTGAACCAGCTCTAACTTATTCTCCTTATTTATAGGTCTAACCCTTAGGAACTTAACTCACATCTACTTCCTATACACATAATCACAACATAATTCCAAATTAAATTGTTTCAATATGGGAAACTTGTCTTTCAAGATTTCCATGCCCTTTTAGCTCATATGCCTATATGGTGTGGCATGAAAAGAAGCACCTAAATATAATACCCAAGATTCAAAAACATTATCTAAGGAAAGAATTAAAGTATCTTAACTAACATTACCTATTGTCATATTTACCTCCTTGGTATCCTCATGTTTGGTCTTCTTGTTTGAAAGTTCCCAACATTCCTTCTTTGTGTGTCCACTTTTCCCATAGTGCCAACATGCCATCTTAGTTCTAAATTTAGATCTTCCCTAACCCATTAAATTTCCATAGTTTCCTTTACTTCTATCCTTTTTTCTCCCTCTAGTCTCCACCATCAAATCATTACTTGAATATGGTTCCTTGGTGCTCTTCCTTTACATTTCATCACTAAGAATCATACCTATAATGTCCTCAAACTTGAAACTTCCCTTAGCAAGGATGACATTACTCACAACCATAACCAGGCTATCCCAACTATCTGGTAAGGAGCACAAAATCAATAAAGCCTTAACTTCATCTTCAAATTTAATACCAAAAAAAGTTAGCATACTCACAACCATATTAAAATTATTCAAATGATTAGCTACATAACCATTTTCAAACATTTTCATATTAAAAAAACTTTTCATCAAAAATATTTTATTAGAGGCAGAGGGTTTTTCATATAACTCCCCTAATTTCTTCATCAAACCAAATGTATTCATCTCCTTTAAAATATTAAAGGAAATCGAAGATGTAAGGCACAATTGTATGGCTCCTAATGCTTTCCTATCAAGAAAATTCCAATCTACCTAATTCATACCTAAAGGTTGTCTTATTTTCCCCATCAAATGGAGATGAATATCCTTTTGAAATAATTAATCTTCCATCTACATCTTACACAATCCAAAATTCTTCCCATTGAATTTTTCAACTCTAGATCTACCATTATCTACCATAGCTCCCACTCAAGTTAATATCTTTCCTTATAATTCACCACTTTATCAAAACCACTAAAGCTAGTTATGATATCATTTTTTAGGAATAAGTGATTAAAATTAATTAATCATGCAATAATATGCAACACAGAAATCATTCCTTAAAATCACAGTAGTAGAGACATATGGAAGAAAAATTATATCTAAGCAAAAATACGCACATAACATCGATATAATGTGGTTTTCCCAATGTGGGATACATCCACCAATAGGATCTCAATAATATTATAAACAAAAGTAAAAATAACTCTAAACAAGAAAACTCTCATAGAGATAATTTTATCTAGCCCGAATTCACACTAGAATTCTTAAGGTCTAATTTTTCTTGATCACATTAGTATTTTTCTTTTGGTTTTCATTGAAACCAATACCTATTTTTATCATTACCAGTCTTTTGACTAATCAATATCTTGTCTAGATCATCGGTACTCTTATAAATATTCACAAAGGTATTCACCTTACTTGATGCCTAATCCAAGACAGCTTTTAAGGAATCCACTTCAGTTACATACCTTGCACATTCTACTTATTTAGCCTTTAGGCTTGTATTCACAATCTCAATTTGTGTCTCCATATGTTTGACTATTTTTTCTTGTTCTTTGGAGTTGTTGCTCAATATATATTCAAATAATTTGATTTTTTCTTCATATTATTTTATAATTGACCTCATCACCTTATTCTTCTTCTTCACCATCTTTAGTTTTTCTAGAGAATTCATCAACTCAACCTCAAAATCCATCTCATATTTTTCATCATCTAAATCACCAACAACACCTCCAAACCACATGGACTCTTCTTTATTTGAATAATTTGTTTACTTATCCATCAATATAACTTTATTGACATCATGAACATCACCTTCATGGTCACTCTCATTAGATGAGCTTCACTCTTCCTTGGTGTAAAAGCTTTTATTTCTCTTTAAAAACTTCTTTTTGTCATCATACTTTCTGCAGCTTTTCTTACTCTTATCAGACTTATTATCATTATCATGGCCTTAATCATGCTATTCATCATCCTTTTAGTTATGCTTATGAGGGAACTTATTATAAAATTATCCAATCTCTCCATAATTAAAGTATTTAAAGGGAAACTTACCCTTGTATCTACGTGAACCTATTTTCAATTTTCCTACAAACATAGCTATCAACTCATCATCATCAATATCAAAATCATGATTGTCTTTGAAATTATTACCTTGTGTCTTCTTCTCCTTTGAATTATTTTTTTCCTTGAATAAAATTTCTTTCTTTTCAGGTCTTCCTTCACTTGTCCTCATCTCATAGGTTGTTAGTGTTCCATGAAGTACATCCATCTCTAGCTTGTTTATATTTTGCATCTCTTCAACAAAAATACTTTAGAATCAAACATAGGAGTTAGAGATATCAAAACCTTTTTAAAAATAATAAAATATTTTATTCTTCACCTAGGCATCTTATAATGTTAACACTTCATCAACCCTCAATAAGTAGGTTGCAATGGTCTCATCTTCATTCATTCTTAAGCCTTCAAACTATATTCTATGGGTTTAAAACTTATCCAAATTGACCTTGGATTATCCCTCATAGATAGTATTTATATTTTGTCACATATTTTTATCAAAAATATATTGCATCACCTTTACAAGTTATACTTCTAATAGGCCACACATTATATCATTCATTTCTTTTGAATTGTTGTCACTATCCTTCTTATCTATTACATCTATAAGAGGAATAAAGGGTGTAGTATATCCATCCAAAAATAATAACCAAACATAATGACCTTTAGAAATAAAATATTTTCTCATATAAACACTTTAAAAATCATAATTAGATCCGTTAAACAATGTAGCCTTGCTTGTCGAAAAACTACCTTTTGCTTGACTAGCCATCTTCGCTTGCTTAGGATATCCTTTAAGCCATTAGGCCTACTCCAAAGGAACTTAATCTGATAAAAAAAAATTAATTACATATAATTATAGGGGGGTGAATAATTTCCCTTAAAATAATAATTTAATTTCATTTCTCATCCATGAAGCATTCATTCACATACATATATTAACTAATACATAAATAAGCATCTACAAAAGCATACAATATAAGGACATAAGAGATATGTGGAAAAAACTCATAGGGAAATAAAAAAATTGAAACATATCTTATAATATATTAATATAATCAATTAATCAATATTTAGTGAGTCACCAACCCCACAAGGAGTACCAACCCCTCACTAGTCAAACACTAACTCAACTAGTCCTTTAACAAGTACCAAATTGCAAGAAGGCACCAACCCCATAGGTAACATATACAAATTTAAGATACCTATAAAATATGATCATATTTGGACACTTATTTCTCAATCAACTGAGGATTATCCCCTTATTTTGTTCTTTACTTACACTCTTTTATCTCCCTCAAACAGCCTCTTAGGCATCTTCGATCAACTAGCCCTATTCATGGTATAATTAGTTCATATGACCTTACTCATCACATATATAATACTATTAAAACTTAATTAAATATTCAAAATAGATTTATAATGATATTTAAACCCTCTACCTAGTTTCCAAGCATCTATTTCATTCGCTCGTTACCTCAATATTATAACTAGTCAAATTAGGCCTATTAGACCTTTTTATACATGACTCTTTCTCTCACCCACCTTTGTTAGACACAAAAATACCATACATGTATCAAATTATAATAGATAAAAAAAACTTTTCATAGGTTAAACAATAACTACATAGGCTGGTTATCACTCATAATGATGAAAACCACCATTAAGACTAATAGAAACCTAATGCAATTAGGCCTTCTCACAGCACATGTTTCACCTTGACCAACTTAAAACATATTGAGCCTAAAAAAATGGATTAAAACATTAAAAAATACACTTAAATTATACATTTTATAATATAAACTTAAGTCCCAAACACCATTTATCTCATTTCACTCTTTGAACCACATCATTAGGTCTACTCACAATTAGGCCTTCTCATCGTCAGAAGGTTTGCCTTGAATATCTAAAGTATACACTCAAATTTTACACATTAACATAATAAAAAATAACATTTATATAACCTAAATTAATAAATTAAATCACCATGTCCATTATAATTCACCATATAGGGTAAAAGACCTCAAACAAACCACTTCTATATGCTCACTCAGAACTGCAAACATGCTTGAAAACCTAATAAAGAACCTTTGCCTTTTCACACCTTATAGGAATTTATAATAGATAAAAATACATTAAAATTAACATGTGAGACATTTATATTAAATTAATTTGTATTTTATCCTTCAAATATTTACATAATGACTTAATAACATCATTCTCAGTAACACACAGAAAATGACCTAAACTCTTCAAAACATAGTCATTGAAAATAAGACTTAGAACACCTGTGTGAAAAAATTTATGAACTTAAAATGGTTTTATATTATCCATAATAATCCTTATATAATATTTAAAAAATTATATTATAAGGTTCAATACCAATAATTGTCTTACAGACCAATCTCATACCTTACACAGACCTTACTGTGTTATATACGTGACTTTGAGCACAATTTTTTATTTTATATGAGCATATCTAAATATTATATTAAAATTTTATATGTGATATAGGTATTTAAAAATATCCACATTCACTTGGATCCATCCCTAATCCATTACAACCCATCTCTAATCTCATTCTCAATTCTTCCTAGTTTTTTCATTATCTTCCTCATTAGGCCTTTTTAACAATAGACCAAATTTCATGACCATTTTAGCACATTTGAAGTGTGTAACCTGATCATAAACTTAAATTATCATAAAATAAAAGTCTCACATATCATCTTCTAATCAATTTCATACTTTGATCTGGTCAACCCTACCTACTACATCAAAAATCTAAGAAATAAGGGGTTTCCTATAGCTTTCACTCGCTCTTCTAACAAACCAATGCCACCTAGAGGTACCTAAGAGAGTTTAATACAACATAAAATCATCATAATAGTTCAAAAAAACAATTATTAATACTTTTGAATCATATATTTCATATCAGATCACTATTAGTGTTTTAGAGAGGGTTTAGACTATCTTCCATTCTTAACAATGATTCATAAAGATTAGGCCCTTAACCTAGAATAAAATGATAGTAAATTTAATATATGACCCTTAAAAACTATCAATAAATACTTGTATCCTTGTGCAAATGTTACACGTGCCAATGATCATAATAAAATCCTTTTCAAGTCTGTTATACTTCATTCTATACACATAGAAAACCTCAAAACCAAATTTCATGATTTTTCCTTTATATTTTGACCTCATACTAGGTAAACATACTTGAAACAATTTATCACACCTTTAAAATTATCTCATGAGCTATTGACACCTTTTAAAATTAACTTGACCCCTCATTAGGCCACACTAGGTCTCTTTACACATTAGGCCTTGAATTACCAGTCATATTTAGACCTTGAATATACCTTGAAACCACTTGCACTAATCTCAGAACTTGACACTCATGTCATATGACTTCATACCTTGATTAACCACTACCACACATCTTCTAACAAGCCTTAGTATACTCACCTCACTATGCTACCAAGGCAATGCCTTCTCACCAAGTCTCTTCATGCAATGACTAAGCCTCAAATTTGATCTTGGAGCTCTTTTGAAGGATTCTTTTCTTCATTCTCATGATTAAACAACTTTATACACTCTCTCATATTTTTACTTACACATTTCACCAAGCTTCATTGTGATTCATGCATACACCTTATCATAAAGCTAGACTAGGCTTCTCAAGACACCTAACACTCAAATATTTAAACTCAAACAAGATAACTTTCAATGATATAAAACAAGAATATTCTTAGATAATTATTATCTAAAGATAAGACTATTATGATCTTTTCACACTATAACATTGTTCTAAGACCTCATACAAAACTCAAAGACTATTAAACCATGCTCATGATATGATAATGATCCTAAAAAATAGTGCTCAATAGTATGCTTACCTTCTATCTTGATCTTCAAGCATGTCATCAACATCATAATAATTACCAAGTTGCATTAAAATTCTCTCTGAATATAGAGACAATAGGCTACCTTCAAATTTTCTCTTGTCAGAAACTTCTTTGTCACATGCCATTTCACCATGTATGGCCTCAACTTTGACCATGACAATAATGGCATCCTTATTTAATATGAAATCAATGACAACATCAATGCCACAACATCAAAAATAGGATCATACCTCAACATCAAAAACTCAGTCACTATAATTATTAAAACCATTGACTAAAACCTGTTGATCTTTATCTTGGGTATATTGCCATTTTAACAAGAAAATCCTTTTAACACTATGGTTTTACACTCATACAAATTGATGTAGGAGAATCTACAGTTCAAGGGAAAAATTAAATAAACATAAATTTTATTTAATTTTATTATAATTTTGTTTTATAGGTTTTTTAGTTTAGTTACATCATAGGTTGAAGTTTCTAGTGGTTTTGGATTGTCAAAAATTATTGAAGATTAAAAATAGTAACCTATTACTTTTAGTAATTTGTTATTTGCACATAGATAGACATGTAGATTTCCACATATTATGTCATATATTACCTCAAAATATTTTTGACACAATAAATGGCTCATCAATTAGATGCTCAATTAAAAATATATGCCTCGTAGAAGTTGTGGAATCAAGGGAAAGTTGTAATTTCAAAATTAGAAGGTAATCAAGCTAACAAGGATTTTAGGTGAAGGAAACTTAACAAAGTGGGGAGAGGTTATCTAAGATAATATGACAATTATTTTTCAAGTAAAATTACTAAGTTGTGTTTCATTTGTTGAGAACTGTTGTCATTGATGTTAAGGTTGATGTCGTTTGATGTCAAGGTTGATGTCATTAATGTCAAGGTGTTTCTAGTAAAGATGAATGGTGAGTGGTCTATGAGATATGAGCCATGTAACATAAGATATTTTAAAGGAAACCTAATTATTATTTTAAGGTTTATGTCTAGTTTCAATTCAAGGTCAAGGTAAGCATGTTTTGAGCACTAGTCTTTGAGTATAAAGTATCTTGAGAAGCCTAGTCATAACAAACATAGTCATATCATGAGCATGTACATGATGACCATGGAGAGATATGTACATATGTAAAATATTATCTAAGGATCATGAAATTTATGTGAGTAAGGTGTATAAGCATCTAAGAGTGTTTCAAGATCATTTATCAAAGTTGTCAAGTGTTTGAACCTAGCAAGAGACTTGAGAAGGCTTGTACATAGGATGCCTAGTCTTGTGCATGAAGGAGAATAGTGTCCTAGTAATATGGATACACGTAGGCATAATAAGATATATATTATTTATTGAGTATTAATATGAGGCATAATACTCAAGTGATTTTTTAAGGTGAGCCTACATGTATAGGACCTATAGACCTAAAATGTAATTAGACTAGTTCTCTAGATCCTACCTAACCTAATGAGGTGTCATGAGGTATTGTCAAGGCATATAAATAAATTATGTTAGTGATTTAGCATGGTAATAGGTTTTATGTCATGTATATGATGTTTTGACAGCTTAGATAGTGGATAAAAGGTCAATTTCAAGGCCTAATGTGACTTGCAGGTCAAAGGCATAGAGAACAAAGAGAGAGTTGGTGGTTGGATGTGGTATCAATATAATTTTACAATGAAAATGTGAGTATTTGAGAATTAAAAGAGGTATTTCATGTTTTTTCTAGTATGTTGACCAATTTTTAGGTTAAAAATTGAAGGTGAAGGCAATAAAAAGTGTTTCAAGGTCTCTCATGTTAAAAACATGAAGGGTTATCAACCTAAGAAGAACTTTCAAGTGTTCATTTGAATGTGTAACCTATGCATGATAACCTAATATATTCATGTTATATGTGTAAGGTTCCTATCTCATAGTTATAACCATTGGTTTCTGGAATGAGGGGCTAAGCTTTATGAATGATCGTTAAGACTAGACTATGGTTTAAACCCTCAAAGAACCCTAACTCAAACTTGATGTGAATGATACTGTTATAAATTGATCATAATGGATTGGTATGTATAGATAAGTGATTAGATATTTTAATCAACTCTCCCAGTCACCTCTAAGTGTGATTGATTTTCTAGGGGAGTGAGTGGATCCTAAAAGAAACACCTCATTTCTTAGAGATTTGTTGTAGCAATCAGAGTTGACCAAGTCAAAGTTAAAAAATGGATTAATATTGAATATTTAAAATTCTATTTAATTTTCATGGAATTTTCTAAGAAATCTAAATCCTTTAATAATGCTAAACTGGTCTTACAAGTTGACCTATCATTAAAAGGCCTAATGGTGCAAATAGTGAGAGGACCAGGTAGAAGTGAGAAGATGATTAGGTATGTTTTATCATGAATTAGGGATGAATAAAACTAAATCAATAAAATTTTAAATAATATTAATACATTTTCATGATGGATATATGTTTTGGAGGTTAGTGGATATGATGAAATTTTTTCTCATAAGTTGACATGTCTAATGCAAATGAGACAATGAAGGTGCAACGTTATGAGATTGGTCTAGAAGACCAATATGGCAATTTGACCATGTTATATTTATATATAATAATGATATAATTATCTCATAATATCATTCACATGTATCATGACTATCTTTAAATGGTCATATAGGTGTCGTAAGTTAAAATCACCATGACTGGTCTTCAAGGCAAATTGGTAGTTCTTGGTAATCAAGTAGCAATGATGAGTTTGATACTATATGTAATGATTTGATGTATATAATGTACATTATTTTGTTATTTGATATTTTAATTAAATATTAATTCTTTATATAAGCTTTTAATTCAAGATAATAAGTTGAAATATTGAATCCAAAATGGCTTATTTGATTGAGTGAGATATGTGAGAAAGAAGGTCAATAGATTAATATGCAAGACCAATAGTTTCCATTAGTGATTATGATATTTGTGATTTAAATTTATATGAGGATATTTTAAGGTAAAAAACATTTTGTGATGATATTAAGGTCATGTGTGTGTGTGTGTGTGTGTGTGTGTGTGTGTGTGTGTGTGTGTGTGTGTGTTTATATAAAATTTTTATCCATGTTTGTTTGGAAAAATTATGTTTTTGCTTCAGTTACTCAAGATGGTCTTTTTGAGTCTGCACAGGCCAAATTTGAACAATACTAATGATGTGCTCCAAGTAGTGGTTTGATCTAAAATTTTTTAAAAATCCTAGAAAAAATTAATATAATTATACTTAAGTGACATAACATGTTTTCATAGTGTATGAAATATTTGAAATTTATTCAAGGATAAGTGTAATGTGTCCTAAGTAGACCTAATGGAATTAGGTCTCCATAAGACCAAAAGGAGAGATAAGGCCTAATTGAAGTAGTTCAGACATAAAGTAACTAAAAGAAAATTTGATACATGTATATGATATTTATTAATATTAATTCCATGTTTTACCTAATAGGATACAAATATTTGGCCGAACAAGAAGGAAATGAACAAGAAAGACTTGTATAAATACTAGGCAATTTTAGGCCTATTAGTGTGTGGTGAGTGTAAGAAAAGAGAATAACATGTTACATAGTAGAATAAGGTATTATATACCATTATATGAGTATATAGGATCAGTTATTAACATATGAAAAAGGTTTTATGTTTCAGATTCAAGGTCATATGACCTAATCAAGTCAAGAAGAGGGCTAGTTGAGTAAAGAAGGCTAGAAGGTAGTTTGAGATGGATAAAAGTGTGAATAACTAAATAAGTGGTCATCATAAATTGATTTATAAATAGGGTTTTATAAACATGATCAAATATATTAGGTGTTTGATTTGGTGCTAATTCATATATAGGGTTGGTACCTCCTTGAGAGTGGGTACTTGCTAAAGCCTACCTGAGTTGGTGCTTAGTGAGTTGGGGTTGGTGCTCCATGTGAAGTGGGTCCTTCACTAAATTTTATATTTATCTTATAGGACCGTATTATATTTGTATATATCAGTTAATTTTCTTCTCTTTGAGGGTTTCCCACATACATGGTGTGTTATCTTAAGTAATCTTGTTTCATGCTTGTATAGTTGATTCTTATGCATTGTTGACATGATGGTTGATGATTTTTTAAGTTGAATTGATAATAAAAATTTTTAATATTGATTTATCCCAACCCCTCCCCTTAGTATTTTTTATTACAACATTTGGTATCATAACCTAGTTCTTTATAGCAGGTCTAAAAACCTAAAGGATATTCTAGAAACAAGGATGGCTAGTTAGTAAACTCAAGGTGATTTCTCTATCAGTAAGTCTCCATTATTAATTGGATCTAATTATTCCTTTTTCAATGTCAATATGAAGATATATTTGATGTCTCAGGGTCATGATAGTTGGTATTGAATTTTACATGGCTATAACACTCCTATTCAACTAATTGATACAACATGTAAGAAGGCTAGTGAAAACAACTCCAAGGCAATGCATGACATTCTTTGTGGCCTATCAAAGGTAGATCTTGTGAAGTGATGAAACTTGTATCAATTAAAGATATATGGTATAAATTAAATACCATATATGAAGGAGAAACCAAGGTGAATATAGCCAAGTTTTAGACCCATCAGAGATAGTTTTAAAGTCTCAATATGAATGAAGATGAAAAATTACATCTTACCTATTAAAAGTTGATGAATTTGTCAATGCCATTATAGGATTGGGATAAGAGGTGAAATAATTTATAGTTGTTAAAAATTTATTGAGATCACTAACTCTTAGGTTTGACTCTAAGGTGTCTATATTTAAAGATATGCAAGATTTGGGCAAGCTAGAGATGGATAGGCTTCATGTAATTTTGACTACCTATGAGATGATAACTAATGAAGGAAGATCTCCTAAGAAGGAAGAATATTTCAAATTTGATTAGAAATCAAAAGCCAAGAAGGTCAAGGATGATGAATGTTTATATGTTTATTATGATTAAATAATAGCCATGTTTGTAAGAAATTGAGGTTTGGATTAGGTAAGTACAGAGGTAAGTTGTACTTTAAATGTTTCAACTATTGAAATATTGGTCACTTTGCATCCAAGTGTTCTAACAAGGATAAATCAAAGCATAATAATTAACATGATGAACATCATGGAGATGACAAGAAGGCTTACAATCTTGACAAATATAAGGATTTAAGGAATTATGAAGGTAGGAAAGAAAGATCAAATAACAAGAGAAGATTTTACACTAAAGAAGATAACTCTTTTGATGTGACTCAAGTGAATCTGATAGTGATGCTGGTAGTAATGAACCTGCACATGATAATAATGAAACCTTGTTCATGGCCATATAATCAAATAATTAGGGTTGCTCAAATGGGAAAGGCCTTATGGTTGATGTAGAATTAGATGAAGAAGAAGTTTAAGTGAACCTTGAGGTAGAGTTGGTAAGTGCCATAGAAAATTTGAAGTTCTAAAGGAGAAATAATCACAAACTAAGATCACTAGTTAAGGACTATGAGGATAAGATTGGCTTATTTGAGGAAAGGTTAGGTAACACTTCCAAGGAGTATGATGTGATCATTAATCAAGTTGAGGAATATATGGAGGTAACCATGCAATTATAAAAGGCTAAAGAGGAAGAGTGCATCATGTATGAAACTAAAGTGGAATTTTGAAATCTTAGTTGAATCAAGCATCTATCAAGGTGAAGAACCTTGTGAGGTTTGAAAAGAGCACTAAGGTTTTAGATGACATATTAAGTAGCCATAATGTTATAAGTGATAAGATAGGCCTTGGTTTCAAATAATACCAAAAAGAGGCATTTAAAGACAAAGAAAATACCAGTATAGACAAGAATGTCAACATGAAAAGGGCTATCAAAAGAATTAATGTTATAAGGTATGACAATTCATTCAATGGTTATTATTTTTTGTGAAGTTAATTTGGTCATAGATCAAGATAATGTATAAGACCTTTCAAGAATGAGTATTCATGGTACTATGGTAGGAATCACAATACACATCAGTCAAATGGTATGTATAAGGTGGTTTGCTATGATTGTCACAATATAGGACATATTGCAATATTTTATCTTAATAAAGGTAAAAGGTCATCAAGTAAAAATAGGAGGTTTGAAGTTCCTAGAATGCAAAAAATAAGGAAAATGAAAGTATAGAAATCAAAGGTAACAAATATGGGTCATGATCAGTCTAAAAGCTCAATTGGACTATTTATTGTGATAGAATATGCTTTAGATGTGAAATCAAGTCATGAATGCCTATTGCCAGCCCACATTGATGATTAAATGGTTGATGAAGAAATCAAACATGAGGTAAAAATTAGGCCAACATAATCCTAAAAGATATTCAGTCTTTTGAGAGAATGGATATATGGGAATATCCTAAGTTTGGGTTGTTATAGTGCCTAATTAAAGGGGTGACTTCATTAGGCTTCATGAAGACACTCTTTAGGTAGTAGAAGCATGGTAGATGCTCGGTTTAATGGGGAGATATTCATATTTATGATTAATTTTGGTCTACATTAAGAAGTGGTCTTAAAATCTAAGTTCATTTTAAGGAGGTATGCATGGAGTAATGGGGATCATGTTTCCTTAATGTTTCATATTTTGTGTGTTGAACTACTATTTTAAAGAAAGTGTGATTCCAGATGGAAGTTGTAGAATACCTTTGTCATTAATGTCAAGGGGGGAGAAATTCCAATAAAGGAGTTTAACTAGACTAAGGGAAATTAGATTGATAAGTTTGAAGAATGTTTTTCTATTAATGACAAATGGGGAGTCTATTGAGAAGTGTTGTCATTGATATCAAGGTTGATGTCATTTGATGTCAAGATTGATGTCACTGATGTAAAGATGCATCATGAGTGGTTTATGAGATATGACACATGTAACATAATATAATTTGAAGTAAACCTAAAAATTATTCTAAGTTTTATGACAAGTTTTGTATCAAGGTCAAGGTAATCATGTTTTGAGCACTAGTCTTTGAGTATAGGGTATCTTGAGAAGCCCAATCATAACAAGCATAGTCATATCATGAGCATGTGCTTGATAATAATGGAGATATATGTATAGAGATATGATGTTTTATAAGGATAATGAAAGGAATGTGAGAAAGATGTATAATCATTTAAGAGTGTTTCAAGATCAGTTGTCAAAGTTGTGAAGTGTTTGAACCTAACAATAGACTTAAGAAGGCTTGTGCATAGGATGCCTAGTCTTTTACATGAAGGAGCATGGTGGCCTAGTAAGATGGATAAATAGAGGAATAATAGGTTTTATAGGGTTGATTTAGTATTAATATGAGGAATTTGAGCACTCAACTGAGTTTTAAGGTGAGCTTATAGGGGTAGGACTGATAGACCTCACATATAACTAGACTAGTTCTCTAGACCGTGCCTAACCCAATGAGGTCTCATGAGTTATTTTCAAGGCATATGAAGAATGTATGGAAGTTTTTGTTCATGGTAAGAGGTTATGTTACATGTATATAATGTGTTTAAATATTAGACAGTGGCTACAAGGTCAATTTAAAGACCTAATGTGACTTGTAGGTTAAAGGCCTAGAGAGCAAAGAGAGATGGTGGCCAGATGCGGTATTAAGATTAATTTCCAAGGAAATGATGATTATGTGAGAATTTATAGAGGTATTTAATTGTTTTCCAAGTATTTTTACCAATTTTTAGGTCAAATTTATAAGGTTAAGGCAATAAAAAGTGTTTTGAGGTCTTTAATGTGTACTGAATGAAGGGTTCTCAATCGATAGGAACTTTCAAGTGTTCATTGGCACATGTAACCTCTAAATAGGAACCTAATATATTCATGGTATATGGGAAAGGTTAATATATCATATTTAAAATCATTGGTTTTTATAATGAGGACCTAAGCTTTATGAATGATCATTAAAACTAGAAGATTGTTTAAACCCTCAAAGAACCCTAAGTTAGACCCGATGTGAAAGATCTTCTTCTAAATTTATAAAAATGTATTGGTATGCTTAGATAATTTATTTGATGTTATATTTAAATCTCCCATTCACATTCAAGTGTGATTGGTTTTTCAGGGGAGTGAGTGGATCCTATATGAAAGGACTTGTTTCTAAGAGATTTGTTATAGAAGTCAAAGCTAACCAAGTCAAAGTTATAAAATGGATGAAGATTGAAACTTTATAATTGAATTTAATTTTCATGTTATTTTCTTATTAATTTACATATTTTAAGAGTGATAAATTATTATTATAATTTTACCTATTGCTAAAAGGCCTAATGGTGCAAACAGTGAGAAAACCAAGTAGAAGTCAGAAGGTGATTAGGGATGTATTATCATGTATTAGGGATGAATAAAAGTGAAAGGATAAGTTTTTCAATAATTTTAATACATTAAAATGTTTTATATATGTTTTTGAGGTCAATAGATATGATGAAAATGTTGCTTATATGTTGACTTGTCTAGTGTAGATGAAACAATGAAGGTGCAAGGTTATTAGATTGGTCTACAAGACCAATATTTCTTTTTGAACATGTTATATTTATATATAATAATGGTATAATTATTTAATAATATAATACA
Organism: Torreya grandis; assembly: GCA_037957365.1. Taxonomy (NCBI): domain Eukaryota; kingdom Viridiplantae; phylum Streptophyta; class Pinopsida; order Cupressales; family Taxaceae; genus Torreya; species Torreya grandis. Next base: position 768,466 of record JARHVA010003874.1, on the reverse strand, counting down.
AATGTATAAATATTATCTATAAATGGTCATACAGGTGTTTTAATTCAAAATCACCATGACTAATCTTCAAGGCAAAATGGCAGTTCTTGGGAAGCAAATAACAATGATGAGTTTGAGACTCTAGGTCATGGTTTTATGTATATAATTCACATGATGTTTTTATTTTTAATTTTAATGACCTATTAATTATTAATATAATATTTTAAATTAGTATAATAATTTGAAACATTGAAGCCAAAATGGCTTGTCTGACTACATGAGATTATTGAGAAAGAAGCTCAATAGATTGATATGCAAGACCAATAGTTTCCATTAGTGATTATGATATTATTTTATGGTGGCTTATATAATTATGTTTTAATATAATTTTAATGCATTGGAATACCTTAATTATGTTTCTATAGGTATCAAAATTTCAAGGTTCCATGATTGTGTTTTGAGACTAGTCGGCAGTTCTAAGTGAGCTACTTGTAGAGAAGGTTTTGATCCCTTTTGCCATAGGTTGTGAAGTAAACAACATATAGTGACTATATTAAGTTAATTTAGCTTATTTATATGTTATTTTTTCCATTTTTTTAAAAAAAATTATGTTTTTACTTCAGTTTTTCAAGATGAACTTTTAGAGTCTTCACAGGGCTAATATGAATAATACTAATGATGTGCTCCAAGTAGTGGTTTGAGCTAAAAAGTGTTATTAATAATATATGAGATTATTATGGGTATATGTAAGTTAAATATGAGGTTTTACTTCCATGTGAATTATTTAAAAGTTCTCCAAGGAAGGCTAAGTGTAACATGTCCTAAGTAGGCCTAATAGAATTAGGTCTTCATGAGACCCAAAGTAGAGATAAGGCCTAATTGAATTAGATCAAACCTAAAGGGACTCAAAGAAAATTTTATCCATGTATATGATATGTCATAATATTAATTCTATGTCTGACCTAATAGGATAAATTTTTTTGGCCAACCAAGAAGGAAATGAACAAGAAAGACTTGTATAAATACTATAGATAATTTTAGGCTTATTAGTGTCTGGTGAGTGTAAGAGAAGAGAATAACATATTTCAGAGTAGAATAAGGTATTATAGACCATCATAGGAGTATAAATTACCAATTATGAACATTTTAAATAGGTTTTATGTAATATAATCAAGGTTATATGACCTAGTCAAGTCAAGAAGAGGTCTAGTTGAGAAAAGAAGGATAAAAGGTAGTTTGAGAAGGATATGAGTGTGAAGAACTAAAGAAGTGGTAATTACCTGATTAATCAATAGGGTGTCCTAATGGTGATAAAATTTATCGAGTGGTTGAGTTGGTTTTGAGTCATCTAGAGGGTTGGTTCCTCCTTATAAGTGGGTTCTTGTTAAAGCTTAGTTGAATTGGTACTTATCTAGTTGGGGTTGGTGCTCCATGTGAAGTGAGTAATTCATTAAATTTGATGGTTATCTTAAAGGACTATAATAAATTTTTATATATCAATGGGTTTTCTTACTTTTTATGATTTCCCACATACATGATGTGTTGTTGTATGTAATCTTGTTTCATGATTGTATAGTTGATTACTTATGCATTGTTGATGTGATGGTTGATGATTTTTTAAGTTGATATGATAAGAATTTTTTTGAAGACTGATTCACCCCCCTCCCAATCATTCTACTTCCAACATAATTATTATCCTTGAGTTTTAAAAAAGTAACTATAGAGGGAAAAAGTAGGATCTAAATGAAAAAAATGGTAAGTGGATGAAGATGATGAGTTGCCTTTCTCTACTCATGTGACCTTTCCAAAATGAGCAAGTCTAGATTTTTTGGTTCCACACTTTGGTTTATTATATAATATTATGCCTTGATTTCATTGAGATGGGATTGGAATATTTAGGAGAATATTTTGGGAGAGATTTTAGGGATTGAGTTCTCAGACTTGGCATTGTAGTTTGAGGGTCCAACATGTAGGTTAACTTTATTCATAGTGAAATAGCCCATATGGATATAGCATTGTAATTTATTTTTATAATAAAATATGTTTGATTCCATTCTTAATTATTATTTTTATAATATTTTATGTTGTGTTATGTGTGAATTTTGGGTGGAGTAGCCCTGAACTAAGTGGTATCAAAGCAATAGTTCCTAAGAGTGTAGATAGATCACCAAATGTAAGGCAGATTATACTAAGCCCTAAGGTTGTGAGTTTTTTATATAGATCAATATGCCTCCACAAAGGAACTATGGTGGTGCTAAGAAATTTTTTTGTGATAGAAGATAGATTTATATCCCTCCAAATACAAATCAATTCATTACAAGAGGAGATGCGAAGAAGATTTGAGCTAATAAGAAGAGAGGAAATTGAAGATGAAGAAGAAGAAAAATATAGTTTTGAATAAGATCAAGATGTTTCAAGAGATCCTAAGCAAGTTTTGTTATCAAGGGCCATTTCCAAGATTGGAAAATAGCCAAATATTAAAGTCTCTACATATTTTAAAATTTTGAACCTAGAAGAATTCAATGATTAGATCAATGAAATGGAGAAGTATTTTGAATATGAAGATGTGGAAGACTTTGAAAGGGTAAATTTTTCAAATACCAAGATAAGAGACCAAGTCAATGTCTAGCCGAAGGAAGTTTAGTTAGAGAGAATTCAATGAGGAAAAGAGAAGATCACCAAATGGGATATAATGGTGGAAAAGTTGAAGAGGTAGTTTATTCATGTAGATTATGATTTAGAGCTACTAATAAAACTACAAGGTTTGAAATAATCAAATATGACTCTTAAGGAGTATGCGAAAGAGTTATACAAGATTATTATCAGAACAAGCCATTTAAAGTTTAAAAATGAAAAGGTAGGCTATTAAATTAATGTGTTGAGGCCAAGCATTCAAGAAGAGTTGAGTCTAGTTAGAATGACTACCATATAAGACACACTAGTTTATCATGAAGTTAGAGGAGAAAATGAATAATAGGTTTGAGATAAGATAAAGAGGAAGAGATCATGGTGAAAGGATTGGAAAAAGATCATATGTAGGATGAAATGAAGAACAAAATAAAAATGAAGAAGAAAGCACTAGCCAAAATCAAATAGGATAAGATGCCTATCACCCTCGAGACCAAAATAAGGGTGATCAAAGAGGAAGAGGAATATTTAGATGATGACTTGGAAGATGAAGCTTTATAATAAATTTATTATGATGTGAAGAAGAGGGACATCAACCTTATGAGTGTCCCCAATATCAAAAGAATAAAAATAGAATACTTGAAGGGAATGCACAGGTTGCACATGTAAATGAAGATGCTCGGTCTGAATATTCTATAGATGTTGAAAGATGGGAATCCATTGTCATAAGGAGAACCTTGTTTAATGAATACAAAAAAATAATCTAGAGGAAGAGTCTATTTCAAACAAGATAAAAATCTAGAGGTAAATATTGTGAAGTTATTATTGATAGCATTAGTACTAATAATCTAGTTTTAGAGGATATGGTAAAAAATTTGAAACTATAGAGTAGAAAGCATCCACACCCATATCAAATTGCATGGTTTTAGGACCACAAATCTTTGGTTAATGAGTAGAGTATCTACAAGCTCACTATTGGAAGCTATTATGATTGATTTAACTTTTTTGGGAATAATAGAGTTTTATTCCTAATTTAGCTAAAGTTCTAAATTAGTAAATCAATGAAAAATATTTAAAAAAATATAGGCATGAATTGTATAATTTATTTGTAATTTTTACCTTTCTAAAAATAACAATAAATAAAGAGAAATATGACTTAGCTAGAAATAGGCTGAGATGGTTGATACAAAGGTTGAAACTAGCTATGTGGGTTAGGATAGTGTCATGAATCTAAATCTGGCTTTCATTTGGTGAAAGGATAGGATCATCAAAGATAGGACACTTTAGGGTCTAGCGTTATTGTCTACTCCTACCATTTTTATCTAAACTAGTCATAGAGACTTGAAACTTTTTGGGTTTTTGTGTTATTTTTGTGTGAGCCTACCTATGAAATCTTCAGTGGTGGTTGTTGACAAAACTTGATATATAGCTGATTTAATATTTAAAACCCTAACTCTCCATCATGATTGATAAAAAAATATTTGAATCACTTGAGAAAAGGGAGGTTAGTGTGTAAGATGAAATAAACATGTAATTGACACCCCTTGTGTGGGCACACTGCCTACATACCAATACTTCAAAGAGGGATCAAGCTATATGTATTTCTCCTATCTAATGTGATTTATGAAATAGTGTGATGTGAATTAAAAAATGCTAAATTAAGAGTGATTGAGGTGGTTAGGGATTGGTATGAGAGTTTGAATATGTTTGTAGTTGTGTTTGATGATGATATGCAGGGAAGTTTTCTTTAATGATTTATTTGTATTCTTGCTTACTTTGTAAGATTTATCACCTCCATTTGTAAATGATATTAGAATAGGATTTTATAGGGAACCATTGATCATGGCTTATATGTATTCATGCTAGGCTAACATAATGAAGGATAAGGATAAGATGAAAATGACTATTGGGACTCAATGTGCAAATGGATAGGATCACCAAAAATAAGACACCCTAGGGTCTAACACTATAGTCCAAGTATATCACTCCTATCCTATAGGCTTAAGACTTAGGGGAATAGGATTGGCCTAGGAAATATAATTTGGTTGAGGTGGAATGATAGTTTAGAAGGTTTTGGATGATCGGTAATGAGTAAAAATATGTCTAGAAGTGTCACAAGGGCATGCAAAAAGGACCTATGGATAGGGTGTCACTATCCACACTCAAACTACTAATTTAGACATTTTATATGACTACATTTGGCCCCCTTTTATTCTAGTGATGTAACAAAGAGAAATACTAGGGTAAAGGAAAAATAGAAAGCATACCTAAACTTACCTATAAGGGTGAAACCCATGAAAATGTGTGATGCTAAGTGTATGTAGAAAGAGAACATCATGAAGCATAAATATGCAAAGAAAAAAAGGAGTATATTAGTTATTACTAGACACGCTATGTATAAAATAAGAACATACAAAATCTAGGTAAAAGAGAGAGGAAGAGAAAGGAATAAATACACCTCACCGAGTACGTGAACCAATACAAAACTTATTGTGATGTTGAGTGATGTTGGGTATATGTTGTACCAAGAGTAATATTGTGAATAGAGATGAGTGATAAATTCCCTGAGGGTGGTTTAAGAATACAAATTATATCCATTTGGCTCCATTATCTCCTACTAAGTGAAGCTATGTGATCATTCATGTGTTAATCAATGTTTGAACTATGTGTCCAATCTCTCTGAATAGGTGGCTCAAGAATACAAAGGATAACTAGTCCTTTGGATCTATCATTTCCCACTATGTAGTAAACTATTAACTAATACTAGTATGAATGAGTACCATATGAGATGGATCTTGAATCCCATGAATGATCCGTAATATAATAACTTGGCATCGATAACCAAATGTGTACTGAGAACTAGGCCAATTTTAGCCACTTCAAAAGGTGGAGATTAGGCTTGTATAAAAGCCACTCTAAAACTAAGGACTAAGCTTATATGAAAGCCACTTTTAAATGATTCCAACCACTTATAGATGGAATAAGGCATGTAGCTACTAAGAATACTTGGGTAATACACTGAACATATAAATAAAAGAAGGAAAATGTGTCATGCACATTGCACCTAGTCACTAGTGTCTATAAAATATATTCTAATATGAAAGTTGTACCAACTACCCAATCTAAAACTTGAAGTGAGCCATCATGCCATGTATAACACCCCTATATTTGGATACTCTAAGTAAAACTATCCTAAAATTACTCAATCTAAATTTTACTATAGCTAAAAAAATTGTGACTAACCTTACCTTTCTATCTATTTTTGGAAAATCTAGGTTTTTTTCTATTTGGACAGGAACACCAAAAATAGGACACTTTACTATGCAGTGTTGTAGTCCAAGTATGGTGATCTTTTTTTTTACTATTTTTTTTTATCACTGTTCTATATTCATCACTATCTTTCTAGTCTATTTTGCCTGTTTTGGGTTCAAATATTGTTCTAAGTGTTTTAAAAAATTGATTTTTGATTAGTAGAAGGCTCTGATTTCTATGACAAAACCCCTATTTATTTCCCCCTCTTTTGAGGGTAGTAATAAATACCTTACAATGACTACCCTCAGAAGAAAAAGCCCTACAAGTGTGTTATTCTATGAAATACATGATATAGCAATGATAATCCAAAATATGTCTCAAGATAAAGCATAGTTTGTATTGAAGATGGTTAGATCAATAGGTGTATACCTAAATAGATGTAACAATATAGTAACATGTGTAGTATACTAAAATACAAGTGGAAATCTAGTTTGTTGGGAATTATCTTGGAGGGATGGAGAATGATTTACATCATGGCATCTAAAAAGGCAAGATAATGCATGATGTGGATCATGACATTGCAAACAACTGAGAAGCAAACAAGCACACAAAATTGGCTAAGGGCCAATAAAACAAGGGACGTGGGCACATGTCACTCAAACTATAAAATAAAGCATACAATGCATGTTCAAATGCTCACATACACACAATTTCAAACAAGCAAAGGACATTGGAAAATGTCGTAAGGCACACACAAAAGTACAAGCAAAGGACATTGGAAAATGTCCTAAGGCACACACAAAAGTACAAGCAAAGGACATTGGTAGATGTCTTAAGACACACACAAGTAGAAAAAAAGAACTAAGAAATGCAATCACATCTAGCTACTCAAAGCAAGAAAAGAAGGCATGTAAATTTTAGAAATATTGTCACATCTAACTAATCAAAATAAGAAGTGAAAGTATGCAAAACACATAGTATAAGAATAGGTACATGCTAAGAAATACATAAGTGCTATATACTAGTGAGTGTCAATAGAATAATATATGTATGCTAGTAAGTAATGTACATCATCATGATAACTAGAGTGTGTGGTGTAGGAATGACATAACTTGGATGGTGTAGTCATGTAGAATATGCCCTCAGTGAGTAGATATGTCAATGTATGTATTGAATGTAGAGGTAGCATGCTCCCTCATTGGGTAGAGTGAAGAAATCAAGGATTTTGATGTCACTACACACACTCAAAGAAGATCAAGTAATGCAGATAAATTGACAAACAATAGCATTTAATAACAAAATGTAAGTCTAGTATGGTAGTAGAAATGTAAATCATGGATAATGCATACAATTGAAATGTTTTTTGTGTTTTGAGTTATTTGAATGTTTTTGTATTTTGACATGTTATATTGTTTTGGTATTTTTGAAATAAGCTATGTAAAAGTAATCATAAGAAAACTATGTACAAGAAATTTAAAAGAACCTATGTATAAGTGAATGAGAAGAAATGATACTAACCAATGAGTCTCATAGGAGACTCCTTATCATTATGTCTTGTATCAAAGAGAGGGATCATGCATGATCATGAAGCATGATGGAAGGGCTGAGATTGTGAATCTAAAAGTTGTGTATGTTGTAAATATTATAAAACATTTATAGTGGAAACTAACTATGGGGTCCCCCTGTAACTCTAAGAAGTAGGTTCAACTATGGAGATCTTAGGGACACATCTGGTAATATAATATCTCTAAAAATGTTCTCTATGTGGATAGGCATGAGACCTCAATGATACTACCCTAGGTGTGAATACTATAGCTGGAAACTATCTAGGGTCCTAAAACTATCACTTATGTAGTGGTTTCTCTAAAAGAGGCCTCCATAGAAGTATATGAACTTTTTATGTTAGTGAGGGAAGCCTTGACTGTGTCTAGATTTCAACTAGAGGAAGAAGAACTATAATTATTGGAGGAGTTAAAACTGGTGATTATAGATTAAGAGATGGATCTAAAGTGGGGAGTGGTAACTCATACAAAACTCCACCAATTGGAATAACCTAATTAATGTGAATGAATTTCATGCATCTATAAATTGTAGAAGGTATTGATCAAAGTTTTTATATCCATGGTCAATAAAGCAACATGTCAAATACTCCTTCACTAAGAACAATAGTAAATGGTGTGGTCACATGTGTAGGTATAACTTGTAGAGGAAGTATAATCTCACCTAATTAACTATATACGTGTCTATTGAATCCACTAATAATTGTGTCCATTGGGTTGTATCCTACTCTAAATATCTCAAATGCTAAATTAATGTCATAGTGCACATGTTTACACTAGATCCATTGTCGACGAGAACATTATGAATGGGATGGTGATTAATGTAGTCTATGATAAAGAGTGCATGGTAATCCAAATCATCCTCAACTATATCCTTCTCTAAGAAGAATATCAAAGGTATATCTAGAACTCTAGAATTAAAGACACCAATCATGTTTCTCAAAGGATGTGACTGAACTAAAGGTTTCTAGTATGTAGCTAGTAGAGGGTGTACATGATATGCATGGTGAACACTTGATGTGTCCCCTTCTTCTATTTAGAATGTTGTCGGAAATGATCTAATAAAAAATTTAGAGCCTTGTCTTGTGTTTTCTTTACCTGAGGAGGCTCAAATGGAGTGCCAAGATCAATAAGGTTTCCATATATTAAGCCTTGTATTGTGTGTCACTTGTGTAGCTTGGTGCCCTATAAAAATCACAAAATGCAATATGATCATATCCACATGGAAGAGGCTTTGTTGTATCAACTTCCTGAATAGGAGGGAGAGATATGATATTGCATTCCAATAGCTATTTTAAGACTCTGGTTGAAGATACTCATAGATTGGTAAAGGATCATCAAGGAGATGTGGATAAAACCACTCACTGAGGGGGATCAGAAGCTACATTAACTATAGGTTTATTTTATTATCATTAACCTTTACTTTGTATGGTAATTTACTATTACTCTTATTTTTTGTTTTTGATATGATTATGTGCTTGATTTTTCCCATTAAAATTAATTTGACTTCCCTTTCCTTTAGTGTATGACATAACTTAATGAAGGAAGAGAAATTTTTGAACATTATTGACTCATGCAAAGCTATTAGAAGACTCTATTTGAAGAGATCATAATTCTTGATCAATAATGGAGATAGTCATTTTATCCAAGATAGTCTTATATCAAAGAACATAATCAGTGAGATGGTCATTTGACATTTGTTTCTATTATACAACTTGGGCATAAGAAACCTTGTCACTTATGTTAATGTTGAAATGATCTAGGAACATGTCAGCTAAAGGATTGAATGCATTGATTGACTAATTTGGTATACTATATAACCATTATAGATCATAATCCTTTAAACTCCATGGAAATAAATTAGTTAATAACCAATAATTTGGCACATAGTCTAAGCATGCTACATTAAAATATTTCAAATATGTCTCTAGATCACCCTTTCCATCATATAGAGTGAGCTTGGGTTGAACAAAACCTAGTGGCAAGGGTGTAGAAGCAATATGACATGCCAATGGTGTATGAATTAGATCAAAATATTCCAAATCCTATGTTCATCTATAGGTATCTTGCTCAATATGTAGCACCTTGGATTGAAGAGATTTTATCTCTTGCACAAGGGTAGCCACATCAAGAGGTAAAGACGTACTAGTCGTAACTAGTGGTGCAACATGTAAAGGTTGGGTTGCTATAGGTGGTAGTTGAGACATAATTTCCCTTGTAGTGTCATTTTCAACTAGTTATTTGAAGGAATGGAAGAATCAACTTGCTTAACCTTTTTAATTTCCATAATAGATTTTAAGATAAATGCATGATCTTAGGGTTATTCTTGAAGTCTCTCTCTAAAAATTTGTAGGATCAAATTTTTGTTGATGACCACATAATTATCAACAAAAGGTAGAAGTGTATCAAGAGCCCAATGTGGTGGGTCATGAACATCACTGTGTGTATCATAATTGTTATTATCATAATACTTATTATCAAAATTATCCTCATAAAAATTAGTGTAATTTGGATGTGTAGGATCTATAGTAGGAAATTGAGATAATTGTTTATTCATGGTGTATGGATAGGTTGGAGGAATCTAAGTGAATTTAGGAGGGTTGCCACTAAGTCTTTACACTTTGTCTCAAAGGAAGATATGTAATGAGCTTAGGTGGCATAATGAAGATAGCTTGATAAATGTAAGAAAATATTAAATAAATGTAATCTAAGATTTGAAAAATAGTGAATTAGAATATGCATAAAAAGGATACGAATCTCATAAACATGTAAGATGATACCTCAAGAAGTAAAGGGATCTAGTAAATTCAACTAGGGTTTGAAAAAAAATGATTTATAAAATTATGAAGGTAAAATTTAAAAATTAAATCTAAAATTCTAATTTATATCTATAGGAAAAATTAGAAAAATATTGGAAAATCAGTAAGGAATTTTCCTTAGGGTTTATAGGGTTTTTGTGCACAAACAAAGTAAGTCGGGTTCAATAAATGATATAACATTTCTAGGAATAATGGAGTTTTATTCTTAATTTAGATAAAGGTCTAGATTAATAAATTAATAAAGAATATTTCAATAAATACATTCCTAATTTGTATCATTTATTTGTCTTTTTTACCTTTCTAAAAAGATCAATAAATAAGGAGAAATATGACTTAGTTAGAAATAGGCTGAGATGGTTGATATAGAGGCTAAAATTGGCTATACAGGACTAGGATAGTGTCATGAATCTAAATCTATCATTCATTCAGTGAAAGGATAGGAGTGCCAAAAAAAGACACTTTAGGTTCTAATGATGTTTTCCACTCCTACCATTGTTATCCAAAATGGTCACATGGACCTAAAACTTTTTGGGTTTTTGAGTTGTTCTTGTATAAGCTTACCTTTGAAATATTGAGTGTTGGTTGTCAATGGAGATTTATATATACATGATTTAATCTTCAAAACCCTAACTCTCCATCATGCTTGATAAAATAATATTTGAATAACTTGAGAAAGGGGGGGTTAGTGTGTAAGATGCACTGAACATGTAATCCTCACCCCTTCCACATGCTACCTACATACTAATACTCTGAAGAGGGATCAAGCCATATGTAGTTTTCCCACCTAATGTGCTTTGTGAAATAGTGTGATGCAAATGCAAAAATTCTAAATTAAGAATTCTTGAGGTGATTAGGGATTGGTATGAGGGTTTGAATATATTTACAGCTATGTTGCATGAATGTATGTAGAGAATAGGGAAGTTTTCCTTAATGCTTTGTTTGTATTTTTTATTTCTTTATAATATTTGTCACTTCCCTTTATAAATGAGCTTAGAATAGGATTTTGTATGTAACCTTTGATCATGGAATATATGTATTCACACTAGGCCAACATAATGAAGGATATGGATTAGATGAAAATGATTGTTGGGGCTCAAAGTGTAAATGAATAGGAGCACCTAAAATGGGACACCCTAGGGTCTAACACTATAGTCCAAGTATGGTGCTCATGTCCTATAGGCTTAAGACTTGGGGGAATAGGATTGGCCTAGGAAATATAGTATAACTAAGGTATAATGATCTTTTAAAAGTTTTTAGATGACAAATAATGAGCAAAAATATGTCTAGAAGGGTCACAAGAGCATACAAAAAAGAACCTATGGATAGGGTGTCACTAGCCACACTCAAACTACTAATTTAGACATTTTATATGACTAAAATGATTAATATAAAGAAATATAGTTTTAAAAATAGGGAATTGTTATAATCAATATTTATTGTCTCAGTTTAGGGTCTTAAGATGGATCCATATAAAATAAGAGATATTTTTTAATGCCCTACACCAAGGAGTGTTATAGAGGTAAGATATTTTAATGGTTGCATGATTTTTTATAGGAATTTAATTAAGAATTTAAGTAGAATTTAAGTACCCCTGACTAAAATAATGAGAGGGGATAGAAAGGAGTTTAAGTGGACTACAAGAGTAACCAAGAGTTTTGATATGTTGAAAAAGAAAGTCACAAAGTAACCTATTTTACCACTTCAAAATTTCTACAAGGTATTTTAGGTTGACTATGATGCTAGTGAGAGTGATATAGGTGATGTACTGAGCCAAGAAGGTAAGACCATTGCCTATTTTAATGATAAGCTTAATGATGCCATGAAAATGTATTATGTCTATGATCAGGAGTTTTATGTTATAGTTCAATCTTTGAATAAATTTAGACATTATTTGATGTCAAAAGAATTTGTTTTATATATTGATCATCAAGGTTTACAATAGCCACAAAATTTGAATCAAAGGCATTTAAAATGGGTTGAATTTTTACAAAGTTATACTTTTGTTTCAAAGCATAGGAGTGGTAGATCAAATAGAGTTGTAGATTCCTTAAATAGATGGAAAAATTTGTTGACATAGATAAATATAGAAGTTGTTGGGTTTGATAAACTCAAAAGTTTGTATCATGAAGATATATAATTTTTATAGACTTAGAAATCTTGTTTGGAACTTGTTATTTTAGATAGAAAAAATGGTTAATTTTCATGATCTAAGATGGTAAGTTGTTTATAGGAAACCAACTGTGAATTCCAAGGAGTTATATGAGAGATAACCTAATTAAGGAGAAGCATAGTGGAGGTTTTATAGGACACTTTGGTCAAGATCAGACCATTTCTCTTATTAGTGAGAATTATTACTAGTCATAGTTACACCAAGATGTGAATATTTTTTTTCAAATTTATATAGTATGCTACATGGCCAAAAGAATAAGTTAGAGTACTAGACTATATCGAACATTAACTATACCAAAGAGACCATGAGAAGATATCAGTATGGACTTTGTTATTAATTTACCAAGGATACATAGAGGACATGACTCAATATTTGTTGTGGTGGATAAATTTTCAAAGATGTCTCATTTTATTCTATACCATGCATGATGTTGTTCATATTACAAAGTTATTTTTTAGAGAGGTGGTAAGACTACATGGTATACCAAAGTGTATAGTTTCAAACCAAAATACCATTTTTTTGTATATTTAGAGGACCTTATGAAAGAAATTGAAGATTAGTTTAAATTTTAGTTATACACACCATCCATAAATTGATGGACAAACAGAGGTGGTAAATAGGAGTTTGGTCAACCTGATGAGATGCTTAGTAGGAGATAGACCCAAGGGATGAGATTTGATTCTACCCCAAGAAGAATTTTCTTACAACAATCCTATCAATAGGAGTACTTGTAAACCCCCATTTTGAATTGCATATAGGAGTAGTCTGATGAAAGGTTCTAAGTTGAAGAAGATGGATAAAGTAGAAAAGAGTAATGCTAATGTTGAAGACTTTGTAGAACACCTAAATAACTTGCATAAAGAGGTAAGAAGTCATATTAATAAGATGAATACTCAATATAATGCAATGGTAGACTAGAAGGGTAATTTAAAGGAATTTAAGGTTGGAGATGAAGTTATGGTTGACCCGAGAAAGAAAAGATTTACTATTGGAACAAATAACAAGCTAAAAATGAAGAGGTTTGGATTATGCAAGATTCTAAAGATACATGATTTAGGAAATGACTTTGATGTGGAATTTTTAGATGGGGTTGACATTTCACCTATGTTTAACATTTAGAATTTGATAAAATATCTTGAAGGAGATAGTGGGGTTAGACCAATATAAGAATTATGGAAAATTCCAACAACTACTTTAGAGAAGGAAGAGATAGAATAAATCCTAGATATCCATGTGGGAATAAGTACAAGGAATAGGTAGTATGAATAATACTTGGTTATGTGAAAGGGAAGGCATGTTGAAGATTCACCATGGTTATCTAAGGTAGAGGTTGATTGTCTTGGTTTTCCTCAATTACCTTAGATGTGACTAGGTCACCTCTCAAATTACCTTGGGTATCTGATGCAGGAGCATCCAAGGTGTAAGGGAAATATTGAATCATCATAAATAACCTTTTTTATTTTAATTTTGTTTTTTAGGTTTATTAGTTCATTTGGAGTATAGGTTAAAAATTTTAGTGGTTTTAGAATGTCACAAATTATTGAAGGCTAAAAATAGTAACGTATTATTTTTAGTAATCTAGTATGTATGCATAGATGTACATGTAAATTTACACATGATATGTCATATATCACCTCAAAATATTTTTTATCCAATACACGATTAATCAATCAGATGTTTGGTTTAAAAGATATGTCTATCAGAAGTTGTGGACTATAAGGAAATTTGATATTTCAAAAGAAGATAATCAAGGTGGTGTGGATCTTAGTTGAAGTAAACTTCTCAAAGTGGAGCATGGTTATACAAGATAAAATGAGAATGATTTTTCAAGGAAACTAAGTTGTGTTTCCTAATTATCCTCATGTTTATAAAAAGTAAGTACAAAGGGAAAAAATAAGATCTAAATGAAAAAAATATCAAGTGGATGAAGATGAATTAACTTTCTCTAATCATGTGACCTTTCCAAAACAAGGGAATATAGAATTTTTCATACCAAAATTAAATATCTTCTATATTACTATGCCTTGATTTTATTGAGAGGGATTGGAAGCTTTAGGATAAGCTTTTGTGAGAGATTTTAAGGATTGAGTTCTTGGACTTGGTAGTGCAATTTGCGGCTCCAGAATGTAGGCTAACTTTATTTATAGTGAAATATCCCATATGGATATATCATTGTAATTTATTTTTATAATAAAATATTTTTTATTCCATTCTTCACAATTTTCTATGATAATCTTTGTTGTTGTGTTATGCGTGAATGTTGGGTAGAATATCCCTACACCAAGTGGTATCAGAGTAGTAATTCTTGAGAGTGTAGGCAGATCATCAACTATGAGTTAATTTGAACTAGGACTTGAGGTTGTGAGTTTTTTATATAGATCAATATGCCTCCATGAAATAATCATGGTGGTGTTAGGATAAATGTTGTGAAAGAAGAGGGTTTTAGAGCCCTGTAAAGGCAAGTCAATGCATTAAAAGAGGAGCTACGAAGAGGATTTGAGCCAAGAAGAAGAGAGGAAAGAAAAGATGAATAAAAAGAATAATAAGATACTTTATAATAAGAACAATAATTTTTAGGAGATCCTAAGCAAGTTAGGTTATTAATGTCCATTTCCAAGATTGTAAAAAGGCCAAAGATTGAAGTTTTTACATATTTTAGAAATTTGAACCTAAAAGAATTGATCAATTAGATCAATGAAATGGAGGAATAATTTGAATAAAAAGATGTGGAATACCTTGAAAGGGTAACATTTGTAAATACCAAGCTAAAAGGCTATGCCAATGTCTGGTGGAAGGAAGTTTAGCTAGAGAGAAATTAGAGAGGAAAAGAGAAGATCGCCAAATGGGATAGAATGGTGGAAAATTTAAAGAGGTAGTTTTTTCTTATGGATTATAAGTTTGAGCTGTTGAAAAGGTTTCAATGTTTAAAAAAATAAAATATGATTGTTAAGGAGTATAGGGATGAGTTATAAAAGATTATTATCAAAATACGCCATTCAGAGGATAACAAATAATAGGTATCCCTTTACATTAATGGGTTCAAGATAAGCATTCAAGAGGAGTTACATTTGGTTAGAATCACTACCATACAAGATGCATACCAATTTTCCATGAAGGTAGAGGAGAAATTGAATAAGAGGTTTGAGAGAAAAAAAAGAGGAAAAGGTCATGGTGGAAGGATTGGTAGAAGATCCTATGGAGGATGAAATGAAGATCAAAATAAAAATGAAGAAATAAGCACCAACCAAAATAAAAAAGGATATAATGCCTATCACCCTCAAGACCAAAATAATGGTGAGCAAAGAGGAAGAGGAAGAGGAATATTTATATGAGGACCTAGAAGAGGAGGCTTTAAAGGAACTTGTTTTCATTTAGAGAAAATGGACATCAAGTTTATGAGTGTCCACAACATCAAGAAAAGACAAATAAAAGACCTAAAGGGAATGCAGAAGTTGCACATGTAGATGAAGATGCTTAGTCTAAACATTTTATAGATGTTGAAAGAGGATAATCCATTATCACAAGGAGATCCTTGTTGAATTAAGACGTAAAACCAGTCTAAAGGAAGAGTTTATTCTAAAAAGATGCAAATCTATATGTAAATGTTGTGAAGTTATTATTAATAGAAGTAGTACTGATAATCTAGTTTCAGTGGAGATGGTCAACAAGTTGAAACTAGAGAGGAAAAAACATCCACACCCATATTAGATTATATGGTTGTAGAAGGACTACAAATCATTGGTCAATTAGTAGAGTCTTTTCAATTTCAAGATTGGAGGCTACTATGATGAGGCACTATGTGACATCATCTCAATGGATGCATTTAATTTAATACTAGTGAGGCCATGGTAGTATGATAGGTGTGTTGTCCATGATGGCCATGAAAATACCTATTCCTTGATGAAAGATGGAGTGTGTCACAAATTAAAACCCTTAAATTAGGTAGAAGAAAAGGTATGTAATAGTGCCAAAATATATTTGGTTGATGGGAAGAAATTTATGAAAGGAATGACACATGAGCATATGTGTTTTGTATTGGTTCCTAAGATCAACAAGGAGGAATGTGGAGATGTACCAACATAAGTCTTAGATATGTTGAAAGAATTTAAATATACTACATTTGATAATGCACCAAAAGGTTTACCACTAGTGAGGAAGATAAGTTGCTAAATAGATTTGATATTAGGAGCCAATCTGACAAATAAGGCAGCCCATAGAATGACTCTTGTAGAGAAGGAAGAGCTGAAAAAGCAAGTTCAAGAGATATTTAATAAAGGAATAATAAGGGAAAGCCTAAGTCCATGTATTGTACCTACATTATTAGCACCAAATAAGGATGAAGAGTGGAAGATGTTTATAGACTCAAGAACTATCAATAAGATCATGATCAAGTACCAATTCTAATTACCATGAATGGATGACATAAAGGATTGCTTGAGTGTAGCCATGTACTTCACAAAGATAGATTTGATGAGTGTATATCACCAAATATAAATCTAAGAAGGATATGAGTGTAAAAGAGCCTTAAATATGAAGGAAGGTTTGTATGAGTGGTTAATCATGACATCTTGGCTAACCAGTTTACCAAGCACATTTATGTGACTCATGAATGAGGTATTAAAATATTTTTTCAAAATTTTGTTATTGTTTATTTAGATGAAATTTTGATTTTTTAGAAAAAATTGGGAAGAGAATTTGATTCATATCAAAAGACTTTTTGAGAAGTTGAGGGAGGAGAAATTCTTGATTAATCTAAATAAATGAAAATTTTCAAAGAAAGAATTGGTTTAACTAGGATTTATTATCTCAATTGAGGGTCTTAAGATAGATCGAAAGAAAGTAAGGGCTATTTTTGAATGGCCTACACCAAGGAGTGCTACAGAGGAAAGATATTTTCATGGTTTGGAAATTTATTATAGTAAATTTATCAAGAATTTTAGTAGCATTTGTGCACCTGAACTAAAACATTGAGAGGTGATAGAAAGGAGTTTAAGTGGACTACAGTAAGTAACAACCTAGAGCTTTGATATGTTGAAGAATAAAATCATAGAACATCCTATTTTAGCATTTTAATATTTTAACAAGGTATTTTAGGTTGATTGTGATGCTAGTGGGAGTGTTATAGGTGTTTTATTGAGCCATGAAGGTAAGCCCATTACCTATTTTAACAAGAAGTTTAATGATGCCAATACAAACTATTATGTCTATGATCAAGAGTATTATGTTATAGTTTAGTCTTTGAATAAATAATGACATTATTTTTTACCAAAGTAATTTTTTGTATATACTAATCATTAGGGTATACAAAATCTTAATAGACAAGGAAATTTGAATATAAGGCACTTAAAATGCATTGAATTTTTATAGATTGTTATTTTTAATTTAAAGCATAGGAGTGGTAGGTTAAAAAAAGTTGTAGATGCCTTAATCAGAAGGTAAAATATGTTGATAGATATAAAGATAGAAGTTGTTGGGTTTGATGAACTCAAAATTTTGTATCCTGAAGATCCAAACTTTGTAGAGGCTTGGAAAGATTGTTTTTAAACTATTACTTTGGATATGATAAAATGGTTAAATTTCATGATCTAGGATGGTATGTTATTTATAAGAAACCATTTGTGTATTTCAACAAGTTATATAAGAGAGAACCTAATTAAGGAGAAGAATAAAAGAGGGTTGGAAGGACACTTTGGTTAGGATAAGATTATTGCTCTTGTTAGTGAGAATTAATATTGACCATAGTTACACCAGGATGTGAATAAATTTGTGCAAAGTTGTAGAGTATGCCAGATGGCCAAAGGAGTAAGTCAAAATATTAAAACTATATCAATTGTTAACTATACTAGAGAAACTATGAAAAAATATCATTATGGACGTTATTCTTGGCTTACCAAGGACATAGAGGGGACATGACTCAATATTTGTGGTGGTGGATAGATTTTAAAAGATGACACATTTTATTATATGTCAGAATACTCATGATTTTGTTCACATTGTAGAGTTGTTTTTCAAAGAGGTAGTAAGACTACATGGTATACCAAAGAGTATAGTTTCAAATAGAGATACCAATTTTTGAGGGTATTTCTTAATGACCTTATGGAATTAATTGAAGACTAGTTTGAAATTTAATTCTACACACTGTTTGTAGATTAATAGACAAACAAAGCTGGTGAATAGGAGTTTGGGTGACCTGTTGAGATGCTTAGAAGGAGATAGGCCCAAGGGAAGTGATTTGATTATACCCTAGGCATAATTTTCATACAATAATTCTATCAATAGGAGTATTGGTAAACCCCCATTATAAACTATATATGGTAGTAGTTTGAAATACTCCTGAGTTGAGAAAGATGAACACAAGAGAAAAGAGTAGTGATGATGTCAAAGATTTTATAGAACACATAAATAACTTTCATGACAAGGTAAGAAGTCGTATTAATAAGATGATTACTTAGTATAAGTCGAATCTAGACTAAAAATGGAAGTTTAAGGAATTAAAGTTTGGAGATGAAGTTATGATTCACCTGAGAAAGAAATGATTTCCTATTGGAACATATAAAAAGCTAAAAATGAATAAGTTTGGACCATGATAGATTCTAAAGTGACGTGATTTAAAAAATTCCTTTGAGGTGGAATTTATATATGGGGTTAACATTTAATCTATGTTTAAAATTATTTATTTGACATAATATCATGAAGGAGATAGTTAGGCTGGATTAGCATAGGTATTATGGAAAATTCCAACAATTATTCCAAAGAAGGAAGAGATAAAAGAAATCTTGGATAACTGTGTGTGTATAAGTAGAAGGAATAGGTAGTATTAATAATACTTGGTTAAGTATAATGGAAGGCATGTTGAAGATTCATCATGGTTGTCTAATGTAGAGGTTAATTATCTTGGTTTTCCTTAAACACCTGAGATATGACTAGGTCACTTCTCAAATTACCCTACGTGTCCGATGTAAGATCATCTAGGGTGTATGGGAAATATTGAATCACCATAAATAATAAATTTATTTTTTTTTATTTTTTTTGTAGGTTTCTTAGTTCATCTAGATTATAGGCTAAAGTTTCTAATGGTTTTGGACTGTCAAAAATTCCCAAAAGCTAAACATAGTATCCTACTATTTTAGGTAATATAATATTTGTGCATAGATGTAAATGTAAATTTACACATAATATTGCATATATCACCTCAAAATATTTCTCACACAACAAATGGTTCATCATTCAGATGTATGATTCAAAAGATATGGCTCTTGGAATTTGTGGCCTCTAGGGAATGTTGTTATTTCAAAATTAGAAGGTAATCAATGTTAGTGTAGGATATTATTTTCCTTGTATTTAGTATTATGGATTATTTATACACTTTTATTTAACTTGATTAGGTGTTATTTTGAGGTCACTTAGGTGTCATAAATGAGGTAATTAAGGTGTACATGCACATGAAAAAATTGTAGTCAAATTGGTGGGTAAACATACCCTTACCCACCAATATTGACATATGGAGCACACAAACCATTTGGCAAAAGTCTTGTGTTCACATTGCCAAATGCCTTGGCTCTATGCCTCCATTGTACTTATAAATATGCCTCTCATCTAAGATATATTTTTATGAGTTATGAATTAAATATTATTATAATTCTGTTCTATTTTGATTTTAGTCTCAATAACAGAATTCTGCTTCTATTTGCTTTGAATTTGTAGTTCATGTGTTTAATTCTATCAGTTGGATCTTGGAAATTTTCATCATGGTATATAAGCTTTTTTCTGGTAATGAACACCATTTTTTTGTTAATTTATTGAAATCTTGAGTAGTTTTTGATTTTTTATTCTAACTGAGATTGTAAAGGAAAAACCTATATATCTGTGTGTATCATCTACAATCCTTTCTTCTCTAATTGGTGATCTTCATCAGTATTTGCAAGTATTTAAATTATATTTAATATATAAATAACCTTTGTTGATATTAAAGGAGGATTCAATCTAGTTGGATAATAGACCAAATAATTTTTTGATAAGAAGGCAAGATTTACAAGTTATTGTTTTTGTAAATCCATTTTTTTTGATTAAAAATGACTATTATTTTGCCAACTGCAAAACAATGGTAGATAATCACTCAAAAAAAATTCTAGATTATGTGCACCTTGGTATCCTCTTTTTGTATCATTTTGAAATTTGTAATTTAATTAATAATTGTGAAAATTATCATAGTTTTACTGACTATGATACAATTCAAAGAATTTCAAAAAAATATATTTTTGATGATAGAGAAAATTTGGGTTTTTTAAATTGTTTTTATAAAAATAATATTGTTATGAGAAATCTTATTTTAAGGAGTTATTTATAATTATTTTACAACACTTTATTTCATGAAGATAAGATTGAGGTCTGGTTTTGGTAGGCGATCAAACCCCCTCAAAAGCAATACAAAATTTATTCTCCTTTGCTTAAATCATAATTTAACACTCTTATTCTCCTCAGGGACATTTTTTGGTTGAGCTCAATGTACATTTTTTGTTATCTTTCACTATCAATTATGTAATAATGACATAGATTTCTCATTTATGGATGCATTCTTGGCTGAGTCTTACATCTATTTTTATGAGCATGCATTATTATTTGTGCCTTAATGCAAAAATTTCACTCATTTCTATGTCAGCCACTTTGTTGCTATGTGTATTACATGATAGTAAATACTACATTATATTACACATTCAATAACCTTGGATAGTCATCTTATTGCTATGTGTATTGTGTGATGGTGAGTACTACACCAAATCATGTAATTTGGCAACATCAACTATATCTTTGTGGTTTATTATGTGGATTTTTACCTATAATTCATTGTATATGAGTGCAGATCTACTGTGTAGTATCTTATTTGTAGTGTATGCATTATCTATCTTTATTATATGAATTTAATCCTTAATAATAAACTCTATACTCATGTTTATGACTGTCTTTAGCCCTACATGATATATTAATATTTGATGGGTTTTATTGTGCAAAAATTTGGTACCAATTGTATGCACACTAATGTACTAATTGTATACGCACTAAAACATAAAGTGCCAAACATTTATAATTTGGGGGGGGGGGGGGTGGGGGGTGGGAGTTTAATAATTTCATAGGGGTTTGTTGAGTGCCTTGCCTTCTCTATTGCTCATTCAATTTTTTCTTGCACTGCATCATGGATCACAATTTGGTTCCACTTCTCACTCCATTCAATTATCATGATTGAAAATCTAAAGTGAAATTTTTTCTAAGAATAAAAAGTTTACACAAGATAGCCATGAATATGGAAACTAAACCAAAACTTGGTGTAGATTAAATTAAGTGGTATAATAGGTGTGATGAAGCATATGGTCTTTTGTGTTTGTCTATTTTTCCTGACTTACTCTTTTATATTGAATCTACTAAATCACCACATAAGATTTGGAACAACTCTTTGGGAAGTAGGATGTAATGAGGAGTCATGAACTCATTAGTTTGAGTCTAGGAAATTTTGATACTATAAAAGACTTTTCCACCAAACTTAAATCACTTAGGTTGCAATTAAAATTGTGTGGTATAGAGAAAAAAGATGAATAATTTATCCTCTCTATTCTTTCCAAGTTAGGTCCTAACTACTCAATTTTTGTCTCTACCTTTCATGCTTTGAAATGTGCCCTAGGACCTGCATGGAGTATGCCATATTTAGATGATTTTGCCAAAGATTTAACTAGGGAGAAAGACAAAGTCATCCAAATGGGTACATTGAATTCCTCCAAATCACATTCTTTATTGAGTCATGATAAACCAAAGACTTCAATAAATAAGGAGAAGAAAAAAAACAAGGACCAAGAGAAATGAAAGGGTCAAAAATTAGTTACTAATCCAAAAGTATCATATGATTCCTCCTCTTTAGGTGGGAAATAAAATAAAGAGAGGATTACATGTGCCTATTGTAAGAGAACTCATCATGATGAAACAAAATGTATGAAAAAATAGATTGATCATTTAACAAAGATGCTTAAGAAAAACAACATCAATGTCTCTGATACAATCAAATAAACCTCATCAACACAAGAGCCTTCTAAGGAAAAATAAATTACTAAGGGGAAAGGTAAGGGAAAGGCCCTTATTGTAATAGCATCTTAGTCATCCACATGTGTGATTGATTCTGGTGCCTCACATCACATGGCTTCTTCACGAGACTTGTTCTCATCCATAGAGCCATGTTCTATGACATCTGTTATAATAGGTGATGATAATTCTATTGAATTTTATGGGAGAGGATATGTTGAATTTAATGATGGAAAATTTTAAAATGTCTTGTGTTCCATCACTATCAACTAATCTCCTATCTATTTATCACATCACCCACATTAGATCATACAAAAAAGTTGAGTTTACTCTAGATTCTATGTAGTTAAAGAACTACATAATAATACTATAGTGTCCATTGGGAAATAAAATCACCAATCAAGGTTGTACACCTTTTCAAATTTAGTTCTTGATTACCCTTCTACTATATTACTCACTCATTCTGATGGAGTGAACAAACTATGACATGAGCAATTTGGCCATCTAAACTATTGCTGCTTGGAACAACTCAGTCAATAATATATGGTAATAAGGTTGCCTACTGTTAATTTTTATGATGGATTTTTTGAAGGTTGCATGCTTGGTAAACATATTGAAGAGAAATATGACAAAGGTAAATCATGGAGAGCCACTAAAATTTTGGAGCTAATTCATAGTGATATTTTTGGACTATTTCCAAAGCCTTCATTCAATAAGGATAGGTACATGCTTACCTTCACAGATGACTTCTCTAGGTATACTTGGGTGTAGTTTATTAAACAAAAGTTTGAGGTATTTGACCATTTTAAGGATTTCAAGGCTCTTATTGAGAAATAATTAGGGAAAACCATTAGAATTTTGCACATTGATAATGGTGGTGAGTATGTTAATCATCACTTTAAGTGGTTATGTACTATAGAAGGGATTGATATACAATGAATATTTCCATATAGTCCTCAATATAATGGTGTTATAGAATGTAAGAATATATCTTTAAAGGAAATGCCAAACTATATGATACACTCTAAATCACTTACACCACAATATTGGGCATAAGCCATTAATTATGCCTACTATATCTAAAATCATGTTCCTTATAAAGAATTGAAAGGGATCACTCCTTTTGAATTTTGAAGAATTAAAAAACCTAAATTTAAGCACTTTAGGTTATTTGGATCTCTAGCTATGGCCTATATTGCTAAGAAAAAATGTAAGGTCATGGAACATCAAAGTAGGATTTGCATATTTGTTGGGTATGTAGAAGGTGTTAAGGGATATAGGATTCTTCATCCTACCACACATTAGTTGTTCATTGAGAGGAGTGTATGCTTTCAAGAGGTTCCATCAAACTCCACACATGACACTTTTCCTTCCTCTTTGGACTCTCTAGGATATGATGATAGTTTAGATGATTCAAATCATCCAAATTAGATACCTATTGATGAAGATTATTCTTCCAATTCAGATGATGAGGATAGTGATAGAGATTCACCTCATTTCATTCATAGTCATATTTTTTAATTTGAATAATCTCCTCATGATTATTTTATTTTAGGTCCTCTTTGGGATAGATAGACTCTACAGAGTGTAAATGATTGGGTTGAGAATCTATTAGATATTAAATAGACTCATTCATAATTTTAGGGTATTCCACATGTTTTGATTACTTGTGCTTCTGATCCACAATAATTTCATGAGGCAGTTGGCATTCTTAAGTGGGATAAAACTATGCATGAAGAGTATAATTCCTTAATTAGGAACCACACTTGGGATATAGTATCACTTCCTAAGGGAAGGAAACTTGTTTGATGTAGGTGGATCTATCAAACAAAATTTATAGCATATGGGTCAGTGGATAGGTTCAAAGCATTATTAGTATCAAAAGGATTTTTACAAGTTCTTGGTATAGACTATACTAAAACATTTGCTTGAGTCATTAAAATAAACTCTATTCAACTCACTCTTTCCATTGCCATAACTTATCATTAGGATGTTCATCAGATGGATGTGAAGAGTGCCTTTCTTCATGGTGACCTTAAGGAGGAGATATATATGGAACAAACACAAGTATTTTTGGAATATTCTTCCTTAGTGTGTAAACTTTGGAAATCTATCTATGGCCTCAAACATGCCCTTCAAGCTTGGTATGCTAAGATGGATTAATTTATTCTAATAGTTAGGTTCACTAAATGCAATTCTAATCCAAATGTCTACATATTGTGACAAGATAATTCACTCTTGATTCTAGTTATATATGTGGATGACCGATTGATCATATGGAGTTATTCATTCTCTATTATAGCAAAGAAAATTGCTCTGCATGATAGATTCTCTATGACTAACTTAGGTTTATTGCATTACTTCCTTGGTATTAAGATTTCATAATCTAACTCAGGTATTACCATTCCATAATCAAAATATGTTATTTATTTGCTCACACAGTTTCACATGGGTACTTGTAAGCCAGCTCTAACTCCCTTTCTTTTTGGAGTTAAACTTGAGGCTATGTTCTTCTCCATTGGTTGATGCTACCTTGTATCAAAAACTAGTTTGTAGCCTCATCTATAAGACTCACACTAGACCTAATATTTCATATGCAGTGGGCATGATCTCTAGGTTTATGCAGACCCCACATGAGCTACATTGGAAAGTATCCAGACATATTCTCCACTACATTCAGGGTACTCATAGTTTTGGGATTCACTATAGAGCAAGCATTGATATTGATTTGATTAGATACATAGATTTAGACTGGGCTAGTGATATTCAACATCACAAGTCCACTTTAGGATATAGTTTCTCACCTGGTTCATGACTAATTAGTTGGTCTATCAAGAAGCAAAATGCTATTGCTATATCATCTACTAAGGTTGAATATAGAGGGGCTATCAATGCTAATATTGAAGCTATATGGCTTTAAGGGATTCTTACTAAGTTTAGTATATAGTTCAAGCAACCCATAATCATATTTTGTGATAACTAAATCACCATTTAGATCTATAAGAATCTAATCTAACATCAATGAACTAAACACATTGAGATTCAAATGAACTTCATTCAGGAGCTCATTCATAGATAGGTCATTGATCTCAAATTTTGCTAGAATATGGAGAAGATAGCTGATATCTTCACCAAACCCTTCACTAAGAGCAAGTATATTCACTTGCATGCTCTTGTTGGGGTATAATATGCATTGGCATCATCTTTAGGGGGGCCTTCTAGTCCTCTTCTTCTTTTTTCTCTTTCGGGGGGGGGGGAGTTTTTTGCTATGGGTTTTCTTTTTTTCCTCCACTTTGCGAGAGTTGCATTGTACTTGGGTAGCTCATCAAGCTATGTTTCCAGGAACCAATTTTATTTGACCACCTAAGTTACATTTAAGGTAGGGGGTGTTAGTGTAGGATATTATTTTCCTTGTATTTATTATTATGGATTATTCTTACACTTGTATTTAGCTTGCTTAGCTATTATTTTTAAGTCACTTATATGTCATAAATGAGGTAATTAAGGTTTACATGCATATGGGAAAATTGTAGTCAAATTAGTGGGCAAAGATACCCTTACCCACCAATATTGACATATGGAGCACAAAAATCATTTGGCAAAAGTCTTGTGTTCACATTAGCAAATGTCTTAGCTTTATGCCTCCATTGTACCTATAAATACGCCTCTCATATAAGATATTTTTTTAATTAGTTATGAATGAAATATCATTATAATTCTATTGATTCTAGTCTCAACAACAAAGTTTTTCTTTTATTTATTTTTTATTTGTAGTTTGTGTGTTCGTAACTATCAGTTAGACCTTGGACAATTTTGTCAATCAAGGTGGCATGTATTTTAGGTGAAGTAAACTTAACAAAGTTGGGATTGGTTATCTAAGATAATATGAGAATGATTTTTCAAGGAAACATACTAAATTGTGATTCATTAATATCCTTGAGTTTGGAAAAACCAATTAGAGAGAGAAAAAGTAGGATCTAAACGAAAAAATAACAAGTGGATGAAGATGAGGAGTTACCTTTCTCTACTCATGTGACCTTTCCAAAATGAGGGAATCCATATTTCTTGGTTCCACACTTAGGTATCTTATATATTACTAGGATTTATCTCATGGAGATGGGATTGGAAGAATTAGGAGAAGCTTTGGGTGAGATTTTAGGGATTGAGTTATTAGACATGGTAGTGTAGTTTGAGGCTCCAACATGTAGGTTCACTTTATTTGTAGTGAAATAGCCAATGTGGATAAATCAATATAATTTATTTCTATAATAAAATATGCTTGATTCTATTCTTCATAATTTTCTATGTGAATGATAGGTGGAGTAGCCCTGCATCATAAATCTAGTTTGCAATCATGGGGATTTAGAGGATATTAGCATATTTATGTGAAGGATGAGTCATTCATAGGTATAATGCTTATCCTTATTAAAATACAAATCATTTTATAAACCCTAGGAACCAAATATATACACATAATTATTTACGTAATAGAAAAACAATAACGTCGCCAACCTCTTAATTACATCCAAATGGGACTATATGAAATAGAAAAATCCATTTTTCCCTCTCTATTTTCTCCTCTTTCTTCTCTTCCTCATGTCATACCTTCACTTCACCAACTCTTTTATTATCATTATTTTTCCTATCAATATTTTCCATTCAAGATTACATGCAACTGCTAGCTTGTAACATGCTGTTCTCCATGAATAATACTAATTATCCATTCAAATTAAAACTAATTCATAGTTAACTTAATTTTGAATAACCAAGAAAAACCTTAATTTATCTCAAAATTTTCCCAAATTCCTTTATCAATATTTTATTCTTTAAATCTTGCATGTTGTTTCTACATTACATGCCTGTGTATCACCCCATAAAAGTCCACTTTTAACATTATTAATAATGGTAACTAAAAATTAGAACTTACCATGATCTATTCATGTGAACAATGACTAGGTTTAGTCCTTAGGATAGTCTTAGGATATAATGTAATTTTGTTACTAACTTGTAAAATATAATCAACCTTATGACTTTAGATAGCAATGTTACTAAAATAAAGTTGATGTTATTTTTTCAATGTAGTGGTAAATTGGATAATTATTATAGCAAATAAAATAGTTTTATATCAGCATAGTCATTGTTATTATTATTACTATGTTATATAAATGATACACATGAATGAGCTTTAGTCTAAGGCTAAAGGAAGCTAAGTGACCAAAGTCAAGACTGACTAGAATAATTAGGCCTAACAATGACTCAACATGTGATCTCAAGTCTCAACCATGTATATGCTTAGTTTGAGAAAATGGAGAAAGGGGAAAAGGAGATCCAAAGGTGGACTGGTGAAAGGAGAATATAATGAGATGAATTGTTTGTTAACTGATCACATGGTAATAATAAACATGACTAAAGGGAACAAGGTTTGTATAAGTAAGTCACAATGATAATTATCTATGAAAAATAGAGATAAGAAAGTAAATAATCATAAACAAAAATCAAGAGAGAAAGAGAAATCAATGATAAAAAAGACATCCATATGCAATCATAAATGATAATATAATCAATATAGAGTGCAAAAGTAAAGTCACCATGTAATATAAATAATAATTTGACACGGTGTCAAATGATATAATAGACAGATAAAGATAAAATCAGAGCACATATCCAATCCAAATATAAAGTTAAAATCACCATGCATGTGCTCATAAATATTGATAAATCTACCCACACACATTATCCAAAACATTAGATAGATATCTATGAAACTGGATATGAACTGATGCTAATGTCTTGTCTATCTCTAATTAAAATCAAGAAAATACTTCTCATCTAATCTCCTCCATAGAAAAATTAGGAATGCTAGATGGATCATGATGAGGAGGGATATCAGGTAAGGGATACTCAGGAGGATGTATGGAGTGGAATCTATGGGAGATGTAGGAATCATTAGTGAGGAAGGATCCACAGGTGAGGGAAGGTCCATGGGTGAAGGAGTCACAGGTGGAGGCATAGAAGGTGATGAGAGGACCATAGGAGGTAATGGAACCAAAAGAGGTGGAACCATGGGAGAATAAGGAAGAACCTTCTTGTGGGAATGACCTGTGAAAATAATGTAATAAGTTCTAGGAATAACTATAAAGTGATCCTTAAGGTGTTGCTGAAGGATATGATAATAAGCAGTGTGATGAGTGCCACATTAATGCCATAAACAATACACCTCTCCATACTTAGGAATATATTTAGGAAGTAACTTCAAAGGAGGTATGGATCTGTCTGAGTACTAAGGGGAAGAAGGATGTAAAGTATCAATATATTGTCATAACTTGTGATAGTGGGTATAATAATGGTTATCTATTATGTAGAATCAACAAATACACTTGTGAGTAGACTTAGTAGAATTACTCATAGGAGGAGGTGTAATAGGAGTGGAAGAAGTTGGAGAAGAATCAATGATTCATTTGATGGGAATCAAATCAATCTGAGGTAAAGTCAATTAACCATCATGAAAGGAAGGTGGTGGTGGGGAAGGAATAAGATGAGACTCCACAAAAGGAAAAATGGGATGAGAAACAAGGATAGACTCAAAAATAGTGAGAGTAGAAATAAGATCAACTATAGTGGGAGTAGGAGTGGGATCTGATGTAAGATATATTGAGGGAGGGGTAGGGTCTATATAATTCTAAAGAAGGATTTCATGCATCTCAAGGATAAGTAGGTTATGATGGTTAGGGTACCTAGTAAATCGATAAGGCCCAGTCATAAGATGATTCATGATCATACTCCTATGAGGTTACTAAAAAATTAGAGATGTTGATGCCATCTCTACCCTATGATAAAAATGAAAAATACTAAAATTAGGAACTATAAACATAGGAATATGAGAAGATATACAAAAAGACTCAAGCAAAGAAGAATGATAATGGATAATCTCAGCATCATGGTCTTGAACAAGATCACCTAGGAATGGATCATCTACAGAATAACCATCATCATATTTATGGGTGTTAAGATCAATAATATAAGTATGGATGGCCTCATCATTTTATGAAGTGTGATGAATAGATTTTTGAGTCTTAGTCAAGATAATGGGAATGTCATCACAATTAGTTTTGAGAGAATGAGGCTACAAAGAACCCATAAGTTGCGAGATTAGATGAGGTGAGAGATTATAATTTTTAATATTTAGGTTGATCTCATTGGGATAATCATCATAATTTAAAAGGTTAGGAGGGATATTCCCAATTATTTCAAGATGACCATTGTAAACTTGAGTTGAATTAATAAGAAAGTTGAATCATTAAGACTCATGGAATGGAACACTAGGTAAAGGTTCAAGAGTAGAAATCTTCAAGATAACATGATCTTATAATTTTAAAAAATTACAAAGGTTATTGTCACCTTGAATCCTATAAATGGCTCCATTGTGAGGGAATTTAAAACATTGGCAGGCAAAAGAATCAATTACTCTCATACGATGAGTCCATGGCCTACTAAGCAAGATTTTATAAGGGGAAAGTTAAATATCATCACCTTCACATGAAAGATGATAGGTGGAATGATAATGGGTAGCCACACATAAATTAAAGGAGGAATTTGTCTTTGATCATATACTTGGCATGTGTTTCATGTGTATTTGAGATTACATAATGAATATCCAATGGTTTTGATAAAGTCAAGAGAGGAAATCTAGGTGATAGAAACCTCATCAATTAATGTATGCTTGACTTGGATATCACCTATTTAGACACTAATGAATAAAGCAGGATCATATGTACAAAGCAAAATCTTGTCAGGAATCATAGAAGAAATGGGAAATTTTAAAGAAAAAGAAGTGTCAATTGTTTCATCAACATTGATGGACATCTCTTCACATTGTTCAAATATGCTACCCTCAGATCCAAATAAGGTTGCTTCACATTCTACTAGGGGAGGATGAGGGATGTTCATTTAGAACAAGGGTTGCATGAGATAGTTTCTATGATGTAGGGATGTCCTCATAAGATCAATAAATGGAATTTGGGATGGGAGATTAGTGAGTTTCATGATGGTATCCCACTCATCATAACCCATAAGATGGTTGTCAAAATAGGTGTATGGTGATTAATGAGGTCCTCCAAAGGAGGAGCTGGAGTGAATTGGAATTTATGTTGATAATAAGGAGAAGGTTTAGAATAAGGTTGTAAATGATGTTGTGAAGATGAAGTAGTTGGTTCAAATTGGTTTTGAGACTTGGTAGAAGAAGAACTAATATAAGTTTGATTATCATTAGTGTTATAAGATGATGGAAGAGTGGTAGAAATAGAATGGGAAGTGTTATTTAAAGGATGAGTTGGAATCATATTGTCAAAGGTTATATGACCATCTTGCCCAAATTCATTTAAATGATTTGAATAAGAATTTTGGATAACATGATATGTTTGATATTATGGAGGAGTGTAGATAGGTTGAGTATCAATGAAAGAAACCACCCTTCATATATTAGTCATGCTAACCACATTATCTTCAAAAATTGTGTCAACAAGACTTTATACATTGTTAGTGGAAGGGGTGGGCTTATCTTGGTTATCTTGATTAAGTTAGTTATTAGGAAGAGGGTCTTTATAGATATCCAAGTGAGTATTAAATTAATTTAAGGCTTGAGATTTATCAGGTGTTTTATAATCCTTAAAATCAATGTCATAGGCTTGTTGATGCTTTTGAATGATTGAATCATGATCAAAATTAGGACCAAGAGGAAAATCCATAGCTAAATTATGAATTTGTCTATATGTCTCATGAGAATGACCCTAACTAGCATGAAACCAAAAAAACTTGTTAGGATCATACCAATATTTCATAGGATGGGTAAGCTCAAGTTCTCATGAAAGAGGCTTAGGTAGATGATTAAGTAATTTAGCTAAGGATAAAGTTTTGTGAACATTAATGGTATTTGGTAGGATTAGTATATTGTTATGAATGGGGATCTAGTTCTGAAGGTTGGGTACGAATGCCAAATTAAATATTATGAATGGTGTTTTTAGACACTCAAAAATTTTACATGATAGCTTTCAATGTCAAACTACCTTTTGAACCTCATCTGACCTCGCATCTAGTGGAACACCTAGTCAATTAGACTAATTTACTAACTTGACCCTATCAAACCCCTAACTTAACACATTAGACTAAAACATTTAATTCACCCTTTTTGAACTTGCTTTAACCTTTTTTTTGGCCCCTCAAACATAGATGATTAGCCTAATAATTGATGGTTGGCCTCAATGTCGATGGTTAGGTTTGCAATCCTACTTTAAAGTTTTAAAGCATTGACAATTTTGTGCAAGATAAGTATCTCCCTAAATGTCAACTTGCTTTTAAAACTAGACATCATGACTTGGAAACTTTATCCCCTTATCAAATTAGTAACATCCTCCATTCCAATTAGTAACTTCATCCTAGAAAAAGAGAAGAAGAGGAAGTGAAATAGATCCACAATCCATAATCTTAAATCTAAGCTCTCTTGCATATAGGTATCTAGCATCCTTTCAATGAGAAAGTAACATCACCAGAGACTTGAAGCTTTGTTAGAATCACTTTTGAAATATGAAGTACTGTCACTCTAGCCAAATTGATTTATCCTTCCACCAACAAGTTTTAGGTATCTTTCACTTGTTTTCATTGATTCATATTATTTCTAACCTCTTTACCCTATCAAACTCATCAACATTGTATTTTCCACCCCTCATCCCATAATAAACCTTTGTTTTCCCAAATACCCAATCTGTACCTTCTTTTATGATCATTTCCATACTTAGATAAGTAATCATCAATGTTTAACATAATCACTAATGGTCACCTCAACCATCGATGATTAGCCAACCATCGATGTTCAACCTAAACCATTGATGGTTCACTTGACCACCAATGGTCACTATGGCATAAAAATATAGTAAGCTATTTTTAACCTCATAACCCTAGTCCAACCCAACTTTTGCTATTTTTGCTTGATTATAATACCTTTTCTAATTTTTTGGACCAGACCCTAACCATTTTAGCATAAGTATTGATCAATTTTACTACTTTTGGTCAGTTTTATACTAACTAACATTATACTTTCTTTGTATTACATTTTTTTATCTTATGTAAGTAGATATTTACTTTATCATTTCTAACTTAATTATTATAATAGTAGATTGATGACCTCCTAGAGATCAATATGCTTCTTGGATCCAACTCACGCTAGGCATTCCACTCATCTATTTTCTAACAACACGCTATTCTAGTGTCCTTATCTATAGGTTATTCCTTCCTAGCCAAAGATGAGTTCCCATCATCATCTAGATTCACACACACACTTTACCAGGTACTCTTCTACACACCCTATTACTAGTTTCATAATTTGCTTTCAAAATTAATACATGAGTGGAAATTAATTGAAACATTTTGGCATGCTCAGTAAGACCTAGTTCCCTTGTTCTTCCTTTATTGTTTCTCATCAAATGAAATATAAAAATTTCTTTTTGGGCTTAAAATAGACCTCTTATATACATTGATTGCTTTCTTGTCTTAGTTCATCTAGTAACTTAGGAGGAAAAGTAATTAATCATATATTTCCCACTTGTTATCATACACTTAAGGTAAACCAAAAAATAATTAACACATCAAAACCTACCTGATGCAAGGCTCAACTAGGATTTCATCACCTAGTGATAACCTTACCCCTTCTTGACTATCCTACATGGATTTTACCACCAAGGGAAGAACCAACTCAGTTCTCTATTTTAGTATAAACTATGAACTTAGTATATTTTGGCTAGGCACTCGACACTCTTACCACTGTAGGATTGTGAAGTGAGGGGGTAGGCCCCAATACCAAGCCACGTACTAAAGTTCAACATAGATTTATCTTGAGCACCAAAATAACCTAAAACCATCTTAATATTTCCTCTTTAGTACTTGATCTACAAGCCAAATTCCCTCTTCACACTTTCTAAGGCATAAGACAAAAGAGATCTAAAAAGAATCCTAGGTTCTAACACACTTTTATTGTATGCATTGTTTGCCTTGAATTCTTTTCTTTTGATTACTCTTTGTTTGAGGTGTGTGTTTTATCATATTATTTCCTATTTTCTCTTAAGGTATTTAATAGACAATATTTGACAAACCAAACCAATCAACAACCACCTTCTTATTCTTCCTCCATGGAATATAATTCTAATAATGAGGGTTCACCTCATTTTTCTCCCCCTCCTACCAAAATACCAATTATTTCTAAGGGTGATAAATATTTCACTACCATACTTGAAAAAAATATGATGACCCTTCAATACTATTGTAACACCATACCTCTATTGCCTCAGTTCCTCCTATGAACCCTCAGTATGCTATGCCTCTCCATCTTATGGTGTGTACTACCTCAACCCAATCCAACATTCCAACCTCTAACCAAACACCTCCTACCACACCTCATACTTCACATATAGGTTTAACTTTACCTCTATTTACCTATACATAACCTACCATGGGGTTATCTTTTACTGTTATTTCCACACTTCCCTTTATTACAACCAATCCACTAACCTCTACCCCATTTCAAAACTTGGTGCTCTCTATCCCTCAAACACTTCTACCCATTAGCACTAGAGTCACCACTCAACCTCAACCTACTCAACCTCAACCCACTATCTCAACCATATCTTTAAGTCAACGCACATCCATCTCTAAATAAGTACCCATGATAACCTATTAATATGTCCCTAACCCATAGGGATATATAATACCTTCCACCCAACCATTTGTGCCAATCAACCCTTATGTGGAACTATCTCAACCTCTTATGACCACTTATCAATATGTGGTTTCTTCAGCACCTTCTACTACCTATCCATATATAGCTGCCACCCAACCTCAACAAATTTTACCCCTTACTTATGTAGCTTCCCAAGCCCAACCAAATTTGATCAATATCTTAATGGATAAAATAAATAACTTGGAGTCATATATCTCTAGGTCTCATAGCCTTTTATCTAATGATCAAATTTGTAATGAACCCATTCATCCATCTGTGCCCATCCATTCACATCCCCGTCAATGGAAATTGCCCAATTTTTCCAAATTCCAAGATGAGAAAGACCCCCAACAAAATTTGAGAGAATTATATCATTCTTGTTATTTAATCTCATACGATGATGCTCTCTTTCTTCAAACATTTCCCATTTCCTGATCAAGACCATTCCTTTTATTGGTATAGAATTCTTCCCATGAACTCCACATTTTATTTTTCCCAACTAGCCCAAATCTTTTTAGAGCATTTTTTGATAAATATATCTAAAAATGTCTCTATTATTGACATCTATTCCATTAAAAAAATTCATGATGAGTCAATTATTGATTTTGTGGCTAGATGGAGAGGTCTCATCAACTAAATTTCCTTCTCTATACCCTAACTCAAATTGATTAAACTCTTCATCTGAGGTTGTGCTAAACACATTACCCCCACTCTTCAAGTTCAATCATTATAAAATTTTGATGAGGCATTCACCATGGCATGCAAACTAGAAAACTGAGCCATTAATGAAGGGAAATTGAAATTTTAAAACAAAAACTCTAGATTTAAATCCAATGACCCTTAATCCACCAAAAACCGCTAACCAATCTAATACCAAATCAAAATCATCTATAAAATTAGTTTTTCTAAAGACCGCTCCATTTCCAACTATCAACTAACCACCTTGAACAAATTCTTCCAACCCTCCCTATCAATGAAACTAAAACCAGAATCAAGATCCTCTAAAATAATATACTCTTATTAAATATTCTTATGCATTAGTCTTGGATAAATTGCTTAGATCCAACCTAATCCAATTTCCACTAATTAAACCACCCCAAAAAATTGATGCTTCTCACCTTATGTTGGGTTGGTATAATGAAAATGACCATTGTGCCTTTCACCGAGTCATAAGACATGATATTAATATATGCAATACCTTCAAAAGTCTTGTCCAAAACTTGATTGATAACAAAGAACTTGTGTTTGATAATCCCAATGCATCCCTAATCAATTCATTGACATTTTTTGAAATCCTTTTCCTAATCACACTCCTTCTACCCAACACCATGATAACCAACCCAAATCATCTCACTCTCATGAGGCACATACAATCAATGTTATTAATAATGAGCCCATTATTGAATATACCATTACCTCAATCACCCAAATAAAAGTAGTAAACTCACCCCCCTAATCCTTTAGATACTCAAATGTAGGAATTAACCACCCCTCTCTCTTCACTCGATGAGACAATACCTTTATCTACCTCTCCTTTGATGGAAACACAGAAAGTGACAACCTCTGTTATAACCATTTCTTCTTCTTTCACTCCATCCATTCAGGTGGAAGAAATTCCCTCTATTCATTTAAATATCCAAAAAAGGAAGCAATTCTATTTTTTCCTTCACTTGAGGATGCCATACCAACCTCTTTTATCATACAACCATCCATTTCCTCTTTGAAAACCATTCCATAAGAGGGGATTACCTCATCTATCCAACCACCAATTTTGGAACCTTCCCTCAAAGACAAAAATGAAGGAGCCATGTCCTCTTCTTCACCTAAGGGATTAAGCTTTAAAACCAATTACCAAGGAACTAAACCCATCTACAATCCCTTTTCTAGGCTAGTCTAAAGTTTAGAGTTCACTTCCCAACACAACTTTTATAGAGTCACCTTTTGGCATCATCTTGGACTCCCTTATCAAAACAAATTTGAATCCTCAACTTCACATAAATATACCATTAAACCCATTATTACCTCTTCACCAAATACCTCTTCTAAAACCATAAGTGAACCATCCCAACCACCTCTACCTAAAATCACCAAATCACCTTATGCTTCTCTCACCAAACTGATCAAGAACCTAGGAATTCTTCCCACACCTATCCACACTCACTCCTCTTTGAAGTTGGACTTAAACTCATTTATTCTAGTAACACAACCTCCAACTAAACCAACTAAGAAGGTAGAGTTACCAAAACCTCCACCTCAAACTAGACCCATACCACCTCCTTCCCACTTACCACCCATTTTAGGGCCCCATACTTCTATTGTCCCAATTAATTATTCTTCCTCTAAGAAACCATCCCCCTTTTCTCCACCTATACCCATCAAACCCTCTATTTATCCATCATTTTTAACTAACTTATCTACCTCTACTTTCCCATCTATAGCTAAACCTTCATCATCCAAGTCTTCTACATCTAAGTCTCCAAACCCTAGACCAATTGTAACCAAGAAAACCCAACTAAAATCCCTTACCAAAACCACTCCTCCCCATATATATTCCATGGTAAAGCCTATGCTAAATAAGGTCCTCACTCCTTCCACCAAAAACCCATCACCTCCAACACTTTTATTGAAATCCTATTCAACCATTTTGTAAAGGTTTTTGCAAACCTCTTCTATTAGCTTACCACCCATCAAACATTTTGACCCTTCACATCCTAAACCAACATGATTCAATGATAATTTGATTTTCCTTTACCACAAGAGTCCTAAACATGATACAAATAACTACAAATCTCTCCAAACACTTGTCCATAACCTTTTGGATGAAGATGATCTATTGGAGGAACCCCTTTTACCTCTATTACTAATCCTAACATAAACTCAACCTACACAACAATTACCTACTCTCCCACTCCTACCCAAGGATGAGGAGGATGAATTGAAGAAACCAATAAACCCAAAAAACACCTTTATCCACACTATTCATTTGGTTACTCGATCCCAAGCCCAATAAAAAGATAAAGGAAAAGCTGAAGCATCCATCCCATGGACATACCCTTCAATGCCTCAATTCACCAATCAAACCCAAACATCTCCACCCTTACCTTCACAACCACCAAAGCCCAAAGTATCCATTTTGGGACCCTTTCTGTCCAACCCATCTGAATCCATCCAACGTATCATGTTGAAATAGATTCACCAAACATTGGTGAGAATGAGACTTTATGAACTATTCAACACCTCACCCCACCATTATCAAGCACTGATCGAGGCTCTGCAATCTATATAAGTTCAACAAAATGATATTCAATCTCTGGCACCCTTTTTTGGAGCCCTCCAACTTTCTTCCCTCATCACCTTTTAGGAATCTAAAATACCTCTTGTTAATCCTAAGGATTATGATCCTCTCCTCTTTATTACTGTATACATCAATGAAACCCATATCAAGAGGGTTATGATTGATGGAGGAGCTAGTGTCAACATTATCTCCTCTCATGTATATGACCAACTTTAGATACCCAAAAATATCATGTCAAAAAGTATAGCGATCCTTCACTCCTTTAATGATATCATGTCCACTACCTTAGGGACCATTGCCCTTCATATCCACTTGAGGCCTTATATCATTCTCAAACTATTTTATGTTATAAAGGGAAGGTTCCAATATAATGTGTTACTTAGATGCCCTTAGATAAGTTCTATGAGTTTAATCCCTTCCACCTTATATTGATGTGTCAAATTTGAGCATAAGGGATAAGTTATTACCATAAAAGTTGATCTTAGTCCCTTTGCCTTTTGTAATATGACATACTATCCTAATGAAATTCTTATTCCTCCTTTATACACCTTGTAACTAACTTATAACAAAACCACCCCACTAATAATAACCAACACTCCTACTCACAACAATGACAAAGCATCAACTATCTCAACCATACCTTTATCCCAAATTCTAGTTGATGACCTCTTGTAATCCACATTTCAATGAATCTCTCTTAGGGAATATCATCTTTTAGCCTTAGATGCTTTCCCTACTCTACAAGAATATGGGAATCTCAAATATTACCTTGCCTATGATCTTGACTTGAAAACATTATCCCTTTTGGGCTCCCCAATAATCAAACAAATTTCGTCTATGGGGGACTTGATCAAATACTTCTCACTCTTGCTAGTACCCCATTCATCTGACCATTCACTACCAATTTTTATTACCTAGACAAACCATCCTTTATGAAATCTTACCTTTACTAGTGTGCTTAGAAGCGGTTTGGTCATGGCCTCTATGAACAAGGACCTCATGAGTTACCTATAATCAAAATTCAAAAACCTTGTGAATTCTTTGGCCTTAGGTTTGTATCACCAGAAGAATCCACATCACCAGAACCCATTATCACCATCAATGAAGAACTTCCATCCTCACCAACCTCATCTTCCTCCAAATCTAAGGGCTCTGATATCATCCCATATAAATTTTTTTGATCAATATAGTTAGTTTAGGCCCCCTGACCTATTAGAAGGGTGGCTAAACTAAATCCCTTCCTCTCATCCATCCTAAAATGATTGAACATGATTATCCTACCATCAATACCATCTAATGTCAAGATGATGATTTCATTCTCACCTACCTTAGTGTAAGATATTCTTCAATTCACAAATCTCTCCCTCCTAAGAATCAAACTATGTTGAATGAATCCATTATTGATGTTAACTTGGGTACTCAAGATAACCCCCATATTGTCAAAATTGGCCAATCTTTAAATTATATGGAGCATCAAGATTATCCTTCTTTCCTTTGAGACTATATCATAGTGTTTGGTTGGTCCTATCAATATATTCCTAGGATTTACCCTTCTATTTCCCTCCACAAAATTGTTACATGTCCTGAGGTTAAACCGATTTCAAAAAAAATTTGTAGGATGCATCCTCATATAACCCTTCTTGTCAAAGAAGAGCTTCAACATCTCTTATCCATCAAATTCATTCATCCCATAAACTATCATAATGGGTTTCCAACATCATTTCCATCACCAAACCCATATGAGGCCTTTGCCTCTTTATTGATTTTTGTGACCTCAATTTTGCTTACCCAAAGAATGACTTTCCTTTGCCAAACATCGACCAAATTGTTGATATCATAGCCAGCCATGAAATGTTATCTCTCATGGATAGTTTCTCAAGATATAATAATATTTTGATTTCCCCCAAAGATCAACATAAAACTTCCTTTATTATTCCATTGGTAACATTTTGTTATAGGGTCATGCCTTTTAGATTAAATAACATTGGAGTAACCTATCAATGGGCCATGACCTATATCTTTCATGATCTCATCGATAAAATCTTATAGGACTATGTGGATGATCTCCTTGGGAAATATAAATATTTTAAGGATCACCTAGTTATTCTCACCATCATCTTCGATTGACTAATCCATTACCACGTCAGGCTCAATCCCATGAAGTAAATTTTTGGGGTCTTATCAAGAAAGCTTCTTAGATTCATTGTCTCTTTATGGAATCAAAATCAACCCCACTAAAATTAGATTAATCTTGGATAAGCCTCCTCCTACCAACCTTGCACAAATCCATAGCTTATAGGGTAAACTTCAATCTATCTATCACTTCATCTCCTAGTTATCAGATAGATGTCAATCCTTTCACCATCTCTTAAAGAAAGACACATCTTTTAAGTGAACCAAGGAATGTCAACAAGCCTTCAATTTGATCAAGGAATATCTTCTCTCTCCACATATCCTCATCTCTCCTAAGTAAGACCAACCCTTTTACCTATATATATATCTACCATGAACCAGTCCCTAGGGGCAATACTCACTCATTGTGATGAATAAAATAAATAACAAACCATCTATTACATTATTTACACCCTTATATAATATAAAACTTAGTATACCCTTCCTAAAAACTCTACATCACCTTACTAGTCATGTCCTCCAAACTTCATCACTACCTTCTTAATCATAAAACCTATGTCATCACTAACACTAGCCCCCTTAAGTACATGCACTCTAAGCCATACCAAAACTAGTGTATGGATAAGTGGCTCATACTCCTACCTGAGTTCAATCTTGATTTCCTTTCTTAAAATTTTATTAAAGGAGAAGTCATCAATGATCAATTAGCCAAATCTCCCTATTAGATAATCAACCACTTCCTCTTGCCTTTCCTAATGAGTTCATCATAAATCTTTCTCAGGAAGAAACCACCTACCAAATGACCATGTTCTTTGATGGATCAAAATGCTAACATGGTGGGGTTACTAGAGTGATTCTCATTCCCCTTAATGGTGAACCTCTTCCCCTTTATTATAAAATTGACTTTGAATGAACCAACAACATAGCCAAATATAAAGACCTAGTCATATGTTTCCAAATCACCCTAAACTTGCGAGTCAAAATAATCAGTGTATTTGGTGACTCCTAACTAGTCATCAACCAAGTCAACAAATCTTATCAATTTAAAAATAATGTCCTCCTAAAGTAAAAATAACTCATCGATGTATTCTCAGCATCATTTGATTATTATACTATCCAATCAATTCCTTGATCTACCAATATATTTATAGATATGATGGCATGTTTTGCCTTCCAAATTTCATCTCATCCTACCAAATCTAAACTATTTGTCACCATTTATCATTTTATCACACCCTCATATATCAATTCTAATCTTCCTACCATTTTTAATTTGGAAGCATCTCCTTCTAACATTTGGTATAACCAAACCTTCGATTACCTTAACATTAGCATTATTCCTCCCAACCTTTCAAAGAATGCCTAAAGAGCTTTTGTTCAGGGTACCTCTCATTACACCATACTAGGGGGAATCCTTTAAAAATGTGGCTTTGATGGCATCCTTCTCTATTCTCTACGTATCCATGATGCTTCCCACACTAACAAGGAAATTCTTGATGGAATCTATGGGGGACACTTTAGTGGCCTAGCCATTGCTAAATTTATTGTTTGTCTTAGCTACTATTGGCCCTCTCTCAATCAAAATTGTTGTGACTACGTAAATAAGTGTGTCAAATGTCAATAACATGCTAACTTACATCATGCACCTCCTTATGGCCTTTAAGTATCTAATGATTATTAGCCCTTCTCGCAATGGGGTCTTGACCTTAATGGGGAAATCAATCCCCATTATTCATAATAACATCAATATATCATTACTACTACTAAATATTTCACCAAGTGGGTGGAGGCCATACCTCTTATCTCAACCAAAATATAAAAATTATCAACTTCATCAATCACCATATCATCTATCACTTCAATGTTTCGCATAAGATCATCATTGATAATGGCAAATCTTTTAAAAATGAGAAAGTCCAAGGTCTCTATGATGCTTTTGGCATAAAGTTAAGCTTTTACTCACCTTATTTTACATAATACAATGGATAGGTGGAAGACTTTAACAGAAATATCATCAAAATACTCACCAAAGTATTAAGTGATTCAAGTCAAGATTAGCACCTACACATCCCTTTCACTTTATGGGCCTATTGCACTAACATTCAAACCTCTACTATTGTTACCCCTTTCTCTCTCATCTTTAGTATAGAGGCCATCTTTCCTCTCAAATTCCAAATTACCTCTCTTCACATATCCTTGTATGAAATCCTTTCTGAGGGTGATTATCATCAAAAACATCTTGCACATGTCGAACTACTTGATGAACATCACCTTGAAACATTTAATCATCTTCATGTCTATTAGGAAAAAGTCAAGTGCACATACAAAAAACACCAAAAAGAATGAGAGTTTAAAAATAGATGCCTCATCCTTAAGGAAAACTAACATGTAACTAATATGGAAAAAATAAAAAAGGGCAAGTTTGATTTCAATTGTATTGGACCCTATATCACAACCCATAAGTATGGATCAGGTGATTCTCATTTTTCCTCTCTCAGAGGCAAACCAAAACTTGAGCCTCTTAACATTTTACATTTACATCATTTCTATTATTGAAACAAGGATCAAACTCACCTGTGTCTAACTTAAGCTCATCCCTTGGTTTATGATATTTTTAACTCATTTCACCTACTTATCCCTAATCCCCTTGGGGATGATGGATTAAAACATAAAACCATATGACTATCCATCATAGTTATAGCCTAATCCTAAGCATGGGTACTATAGCTCTACCCATGGCATGGATCTCATGGATATTTTTCATATCTGATTAGATGGAATCCCATGACTAGTTGTCTTTCAAACCACCCCCTCATCTATCATTAATATTTTGTGCTAAGGTTTCACCTTCATAAAGGTAAACCTTTGAACTTAAATAGATTTTTCCATGTATAACCTAGCATTCAAAATTGAAAAATTGGGATACGAACATATCATTTGGGACCATATCTCTAGTATTACAAACTACTCCCTTGAAGGATAGCTACCCAAGACCTAAAAGTTTCTCAAAAATAGACTACCCTTAAAGGACAAATATAAATATCCAATTTTAGACCATTCCATTGAAGGATGGCTAAGATATAATCATTAGAAGCTTCTTGCATTGATTATCTTCAAAAACTTATAAAAATAACAAAATCAACAAACAACCATATGTCAAAATCAAAACTATGTAAGCTACAATTATCTCCTATAAGTACCATTTGTAGACTTCCTGCAATGATTAGTCTACGCATTATCCTAGTAAACTAAAATTGGCTCATATATATGGAATTTGTAGACTTCTTACATTGATCAGTCTACATATCATATTAAGGCATGGACTTGTATATTATGGTTCTTTAGTCACCTATAGAAGGGGTAAGATAACCAATATTAGGTTACCTTTTCACCCTTTTAACATTCAACCATCTACCTATCACCTCCCTTCCCTTCAATCCCTCTATGAAATCAAGGGAATATGAGCTTAATTGACATAAAGAGATTAAGATACTTGCTTTCTTCATCAAATCATGCTCATGTAAAGCATTAGATAGGTTTTTGTTAACTAATCCAACTATGTTTTCTTGTTGTTATATCCTTTCCAACCCAAAACATCATTCTTTTTCTTTGCACTCCATTAGTTCATATGGACATAACTCTTATCTCTTTCTCACATTTAGTTTCTTACCTACACCTACTTTTATTATTTACTCATATCATGTATCCTATCTGAACATGCAAACATTATTTTCATCAGTGCAATCATAACATTATGAATCATGAACAGAACAAATATAAACCATGTCCTATGCATAAACAAAACATCAAAAACCATAATCACAATAACCATTATAACATTATAACAACATATTATCCTCATCAAATGTCATCCTAAAATAATTCCAAAATATCATCTTATCTATGAATATTACATCATCATCCTATCTATAAATCACATTGTCATAATCATCTCATAAACAACATCATCAAAACCTATATATCAACTATTCACATTATGTGCAAACTACACTAAATAACAACAAACATCTTGATCAAAAACATGTTGTTAACCATATCATCATATAAACAAATAGCCATCATCATCCATCATATACCTAAACTAAAGAGTCAATAATAAACCTACACCTAAAGCATCATATATGTCATCCATAATCCATAAACATAACCACATCATTATCTTAATCTACATATATATTATTATAATCATCATAATACATCAATACATAATCAACTAAACATCATCAACATTAGAACATCATCATCATATCATATTTCAAAATGTGATCAATATAATCAAATGTCAACAATATAGTTAGCATAATTAACATATAATCATCATATACATGAATAAGGAAATATATGACATAATGTATCCATGTCTTTCTCATTCATATACATGTCATGTCATCAATATGTAGGCTAGTATCAAAATCAAAAATATATAATATATAAGGCCATATATTAGGCCCTTAGGGCATCACTACTGATGGGCCCACTTGTACCACTACTATTGGATCCATTTACACCTACACCACTATCATTGGCTCCATTTATACTTACACTTTCACTTACACTTGCACTAACATCTAGTGGTGACTCACCCTAATATCCCTGCCTATCCCACTATTGAGGCCCACTATCCTAGAGTAGCTATAGATGGACCCCTTACTATGTTGGTTTTGTACTCTCCATATATTATCTCTAATGGAAACTATGTTAGCACTATTACCTCATAATATCTTAGATCCTCAATGATGGCTAGGTATCATGTCCTTGGAACTATGTCAGGTGATCCTCCTCCTACTACTATGGATGCCCTTGGCCTTTATCTCAATGAATCTCTCTCTTGAGTCACTAACCCAAGAGAGATCCTCACTTGATCATGTTCACCCATCATTATAGCAACCTACCCCCATAAGGTGATAATATGTGCTTATAACATGGCCACCTTTCCATGTAACCTAGTAATCTAGGTTTATGCTACCGCCAATGCCACTACCACCTAACCATCCTATGTTCGTGCCCCTATAGGGTCCACATCTATAGGTTACTTCCTCCATCACCCTATTCTCATTCAAAAAATACATATCTAGCCTAGTACCAAGGTGCATATCCATTTTCAACATCAACATCATCTATGAGAGCTCTCACTAGTAACTCCTCTTGGTCCAAAGTGGCATCTTGTGGTTACAACTTTGGGAGTAATAACTCAATGGAAGGGGA
Source organism: Torreya grandis (assembly GCA_037957365.1). Lineage (NCBI taxonomy): Eukaryota > Viridiplantae > Streptophyta > Pinopsida > Cupressales > Taxaceae > Torreya > Torreya grandis. The sequence goes on along the minus strand of JARHVA010003874.1, from coordinate 723,576 downwards.
TTATCTTAGTCTCCCCATATCACCTCCCATAAATTTAGTGCCAGCTTTGTAAGGATAAAGTGTGGTACTAGTGCTTAGGCCAACTAGGACAACCCAGATATGGCCTTGATCTCACATCTCTTACCACCAAACCCTCCAAGCCCTCCCAAAACTAGTCAATTTTTCTAGATCCTTCACCTACCCCTACCAAAGCATAGTCACATTTGTATATTTTAAAACCCACTAGAAAGGTCTCTTGGCTAAATCCAACCCATGGTAGCCCCAATGGTCCCACAACCTGAATGTGCCCATATACCTAGTAGTAGAGCATAAAACTAATGTTGATCCCATACCATCTATGTGCTTAGAAGGCCTAAAGATCCCTATAGATGTGGACTAGTGGCTTTGGGGCCCATTTAAACATAGTCCTCCTTAGTAGCATCTCCACCAATACCCCTAATAATAAGTATAGAAATTGTATGTGGCTCAAATTTGGCTATGTGAAACAAGTCACTACCATCATCATCATTAACAAGCACCTATCCCCTAGGTTCCTTTAGTATAATGGCCCAATCCCAAACCCACCTGCATACCACCTGACATGAACTCAATCTACTCCATATAGCAGATCCATATGGTATTCACACTCCTCACTCTCAAGATGATAGATGGGCTCCCCCTAAATGGGTAGTTATGTGATCATCATCACATCCTCCAACAAGATGGTCATATGTCTAATAGGCAATATGAAGGTGTTCATTTCTAGGTCCCATCTCTCAATGAGCATAATGATCATGGTTGTATCCCATAATAGGTGTTGATAATGAATAATATCACCTAGGACAACCATCTCCATGTGCCTCTACTCTTCTAAAATTATCACATCCTAAACCTTAATGAAAATCTTAGGGACTTGGTTGATCTAAATCCGATCATGTTCCTACATAATCACATAATAATATTGGCATGCCCACTTCATTTGCTATGTCACTCTAAAATTTACACCTATCTTTTTTAATCTATTCCACCCTCCCCTATTACATATATTATTTTAATTGTCACAATCACCCACACCTATCCCTCACACACAACATGCCTCTCTCCCAAATGACTACCCTAACTATTTAACCCCAAGCCTCAAAAAAACATTTTCTACACCTAAAATAATTATATTAGATAACTTCCACTCCTCCTATCTACACCTTTTTTTTGCCTACCACTATAAACACCCCTTCATGCATGTCACCCCTTTACCATCATTTGTATATTTGGCACAACTTTTTTAACCTTTAATACTTTCAACAAATTCATCCACTTTATCACATTTTCAATCAGTTTTGACCAACTTTAACCTTTTACACCCATTTACCAATTTTAACCATTATCAATTTTAGCATTTTAGCATTTTATTAACATTTCTCTACTTCCAAAACTAGAATACAATTATTACACCAACATTCCTAATTTAACACAACTCTATAATTTTTTGACAAAAAATTAAAAACATTTCCACCAATCCTTCAACCACTGATGGTTCCTTAAACTATCGATGATCCCTTAGGGAACTTTTTACCACTAGGTTTGATTGGAAATACTCAGGTTGAACCACTGATAGTCACTATGTGTGATCATCGATGGTTCAACTCAAACCCTTGACCTCCCATAACCTATAAAAATTGCCTAAATCCACCAATTTATTTGCCTAACATTTTTACATAACAATTACAATCCTAGTACACCCTTCCAATCTCCATTTCCCCACTAATTTGACTATGGATATTAAAAACCTAAACCTAGGGTATCATGGCCTAGGATAATTTTCAAAACCCCAACCCAATCATCTAACCTACTAAAATGTAACTTTATCCAAACACATTCAACTATACTGTCAAATTCACAAAATACCTACCTCATTCCTTGAATGATGCAATGGTTGAAGCCCTCATCCATCTGCTCAACCACACCCTTATCCATCCTCCATATGATCAAAACTTATGCCCCTCAAACACGTTATCACCCAATCCAATACCACCAACTTAGCATGCTTACAAATGAAAAATCACCCAAATTACCAAGAGAATAAATACCAAACAAGTCAAAATGGTAAAATCATGCATTAACATTTTACTTTTATCTTATCATCTTTTTAGGGTTTTATTGATTATCGATGGTTGACCTTAAGGAAACCTCTAACCATCAATGGTCAGGGTCCCACTTTTGTGTCCCCTATTTTAAAATAACCCCACCTCACTACTAACCTTTTTGAATAAATACATTTAGCCTAAATTTCTTTTGGATATTATGTCCATGGAACTATGTAGGTAATGTCTGCTTGCCTAGTACATATAAAGTTAGCTCAGTCATTCCCAACCAACCCATACCCAACCATTACATCATTTACACCTCAATATTGGTCATTTTTGACCCAGCCCATTTGCTTATTCTATGACAACTTTTCAAGGTAATTTTGATTGCACCAACTAACCCTGCCATGTTAAACTCTTAAACTTTGCACCACCTTGTGTACAACCTGACCAATTATGTTGTTTTATGGGAGCACTTCCTATCCTAGATACTTATTACCAATACCAACCTTGTCTAGATATATTGATAGGCTTGACTCAATCAACTATGACTAACATTGTGGACTGGTTACGCTTATCACATATCCCTCTAGAATCATACTTATTTTTAGCAACCTCGGCAACTTCAATTTTTATGTGATCTTGACTATCACCCTTAGCCATATTTTGTGCACATATTTCACCCAACCTTTTTATGTCACTAACCTTTTGCCTACGTATTTACCATTTATCAAACCCTAACTTTATTTTTATTCTGCCTCATCAACTCCCAATTTGAGGGGGAACACATTCTCCCATACTTAGGGCAAATAGACCTTGAATAATGATCTATTTTTGTTCTATAGATTGTGAGATTAAAGACACATAATAAAAAAAGGCAAAATGTAGACACTTGAAAAATATACATGACAAATTTTGATGTCAAATTTCCTTTTGACCCTCATCTGAACAGACATCTAGTGGACCACCTAGTTAATTAGACTCATTTACTAAATTGAACCTATAACACCCCTAACTTAACACATTAGACTAAACCATTTAATTTACCCTTTTTTAACTTACTTTAACCCATGTTATTCTAGCCCCTCAACCACTGATGGTCAACCTAACTATCAATAGTTGGCTTGACCATTAATGCTTAGGTCTCTAAGCTTAATTTAAAGTTTTAAATAATTGATAGCTTTGTGCAAGATAAGTATCTCCCTAAATAAAAACTTGATTTTAAAACTAACTTTAAAATGTTGTGAATTGGAAACTTTATCCCCCTATCAAATTAGTAACTTCCTCTATTCCAATTCGTATTTTCATCTTATAAAAAAAAGAGGAAGTGAAATGGATCCACAATCCATAATATTGCATCCTAGCTCTCTTAAATACAGGTATCCAACATCTTTTTAGGAAGCAAGTAACATTGTTAGAGACTCAAATCTTTATTGGAATAACTTTCAAAATCTGAATTACTTTTACTCTAGCCAAATTACTTCAGCCTTCCACCAACAACTTTCAAGTATATTTTTCTTTTTTTCATTACTTCATCTTATTTCTAACCTTCCTACCTTATTAGACCCATCAATATCATATTCTCCACCCCTTAGCCTTGTAACAAACCTCTATTTTCCCAAATACCCAATCTTCACCTTTTTTGATCATTTTTAGAATTAGATAGGTAACCACTGATGGTTAACATAACCACTAACAGTCACCTCAACCATCGATGATCACCCAACCATTGAAGGTCGACCTAAATCATTGATGGTTCACCTAGCTATTGATGGTCACTATGGCATAAAAATACAAGAAGCTATTTTTAACCCTGTAACCCTAGTCAAACCCAAATTTCTCTATTTCTGTCTGATTAAAATACCTTTTCTAATTTTCTAGACTAGACCTTGACCATTTTAGCATAAGTATTGACTATGTTTGCTAATTTTGGTTATTTTTCTATTAACTATTATTCTAATTTCTTTTTATTGCATTTCATTTATCTTATGCAACTAGATTTTTACTTAATCATTTATAACTTAATTATTATAATAGTGGATTGATGACCATCTAGCAAGAAATATGCTTCTTGGATCTAGCTCATGCTAGGCAGTCCACTCATCTATTTGCTAGTAACCCTCTATTATAGTATCCTCCTTATCTACAGGTTATTCCTTCCTATCCAAAGAGGAGTTCCCATAATCATCTAGATTCATGCATGCACTTTACCAGGTATTTTTCTACACACCCTATTACTAGTTTCATTATTTGCTTTAAAATTTAAGAAATGAGTGAAAATTAATTAAAATAGTGTCATAATAATTTATGACACCATTATTGGTAACATTACGATTCTTTTTCTTAAGTAAAATATGAGGACCCATAGAAAGTTGGGGTGGCTTGAATTGATGCATAAGAAAACCTTGATGTTTAGTTTGGTCAATAGCCTCCTCCAAAGTATATGGAGAGATAGTGCATACCCGATATTGTTATTTAGGAAAGAGGGCATTGGTAAAGAGATGGAAAAGATTGTCATTGGTCATGTTATGTTCACATTTATTTGACAAAGTTTTCCACATTTTAACAAAAGCTTGGGCAGTTTTATTTTTGAGTTTTTTACAATTTATGAAGTGGACAAAAGTGTTTTTGGGAAGATCACTAGTTTTGAATTCTTGAACTAAGATATTCACTAAATCTTCCAAATTAGTAATAGAATGAGTTTTAATTTGGTTATACCAATCTAAAGCATCACCTATGAGGGTTTTGGCTAATATCTTGGTAACAAGAAAGGTGTTCAATTTGACCCAATCCTTATAAATATTTATAAAAAATTTAAGATGAAGGGTAGGATCGGTTGATCCATTATAAGAAATTATAGGGGTGATACCTCCTATGCCAATATTAGCAATTTGAGTAGTAAGAGGCTCATTTTGAAGATGATCAATGGTTTTGTTGACCAAAAGAGGTTGATGGATGAGATTACCTTAGCAATCTTGAAGAAGAGGAGGGGAATATTTTTATTAGGCATGCACCAATCCATTACTTAAGGTTGATATTGAATATGGAGAAGGTGATTCTACATTCTTGTTATTTGATTTATATTATGAATTTGAAAAGTATTCATTTGGTCAAGTGTTTGTAACAAGATTTGGTGGTTTGATTGGCGTTGTTAGCACTATTTGAATCATTAGGGTTTGTATTGGTATTGGTATTAGTGGCTTGGGTACCACTATTGGTGTTGATACAAGCTTGAGAATAATTGTTAGAATGTGAGGCACTAGAGGAAAAATTTGCTTATGTAGCAAAAGATGGAATAGTGAAAGGGTGAGAAGAAGGATCACTAAAATCATGATTACCTTGGGTATTAATTGATGGATTAGTGGAAGGATTAAAGATAGAGAATATTATAAGAGGCCCTCTAGATGTAGAACCTACCATGTTATGGAGATACTAGGTATGGAGGTAGAATAGGTTAATGAAGAAGAGGTCATGGTATGAGAAGGGGTCATAATCAAGGGAAGAGGCTGAGGATTAAATAAAGTAACACCTCTAAATATATTTAAGAATGTGGGAGTAGGTGAATGAGGATATTCAGATTGACCATTAATCATAATGTGGTAAATGGTAGAGGGATCATTTCCTTGATGTTGAGGAAATTCAAAGATAAAGAAGATCATTGTGTGAGTGGATATATGAACATTACTCTCATCCAAGAGATGAACCCTATTTTATCTATGTGATACCCTATGAGGATTGGCAAAATTCATCATGTATATTGACTACAACTCAGTGTTGTCATAAACTAGAAAGTTTGTGGTGAAGGGAAAAGATTAAACTAAGCAAGAGAAATGAAAAATCAAGGAAATATGAAGTGATAGAAATTATACAAGGTTGACTGGGTGAACCTTGAAAAAAAACAAGGTCTATAAATTATACAAGGTTAATTAGGTTGACCTAGCATAAAAATAGAGATTAGAAAGTGTACAAGGTCAATTAGGTCAACCTAGTACAATAGACAACAAAAATTAGATAGTTTATAACAGACTGTGTCAACTGAAATGATTATGTACCAAAATAAGATAATATTTGCAAATATTTAGATAATCAAGAACTAAAAGGAAATTGACAATCAATTGGATCAATGATATTTGATTCAATTGATGCACACAACACAAAACCTTGCACCAATGCTAGTTAATGCAAGTTTTTACAATATAACACATAATTGAGTAAAGAGCAAACAATCAACTTTGAAAATAAAATCTAAGTAAGTGGTCAACCTGAATGTTGTTAGATTATTAGAATATGGTTTTAACTAGGATATGAAGTTGAATGTAAGCAAGGAACTAGAAAGAATTCAAAGGATGGTTTTATTAAGTTTGAGTTGAAGGGGTTTGTAGTGGCAATGATATAGGATTGGTATTTGGGCCTACCCCTTCACTTCACACATCATAATGATAAGGGTGTTAGGTGATTAGATATAATATATCATTAAACATGCTTAATACTTAGATATAACACTAGGTTGGCTTCCCTATTGGTGATGAAATCTATGTAGGTTGGCCTTGGGTAGATAATTATTAAAGTGCTTGTTAAGATTTTGTGATTTGGTCATGTGTGCAAAATATAATAAATAGTGAAACTAAATGGTAAATTAAAAACCACATAATTAGACTATGTGATCTATTCTAAGAATGAAATCAATAATAAATGAAAGTGTAAACTATTTACTATCATATAAGGGTTAATTCCAACATTGAAACATGACACAATGTTGATGCATTTGATAATGTGTGCATAAAATATAGAACAAGGTCGTCAATATTTACTTTATACTAGAATCAAGGTTTGAAAATAAATAGGCTTGATAGAGTTGATTTAGTTATCCAGATAACACATAAAATATAGAATTAGGTTGACAAGGTTGATCTAATTGACTATATAGGGGCAGTTTTTTAGACTTCAAACTATGAAAGGAAAGAATATAAGGACAGAGGGAAAAGGATAGAAAATAACCTTTAGGGGTTTGAAGATGCAAAGAAGTGAGATTGTTATTCAAGAACCTTGATAAATGATTACAAATCCTAATAACATGGTTAACTGGGTTGATCAAGCTTTGAAAAAACCTATTGCTAAGTGCTTGAAATGTACAATGTTGACTAAATTGACTTAGAATGCTAAACAAGATGCTTAAAAATGTATAGGGTTGATTAGGTCAACCTAGTAATATGAATTGGATGTCTAAAAGTGTATAGGGTTAATTGGGTTGACCTAGTTATTTGGACTAAATGTCTAAAAGTCTAAAAACTTGTACTATGTCGATTGAGTTGATCTAGTAGATTGTACCTAAAACAAAACCTACATAGAAAGAATAGAGTTGTCTTGATGTGACTATGTGTTAAACCTATGCAAAAAAGTTAGAACTGTGTCAATAGAGTTGACCCAGTATTATCATATATAATAATAAAAATGATAAAATAAGGAAATAAGTGAAACAAGCCCTATAAGAGTGAGATTCATGTTGGTTTCACCAAAATGTATGCAATTATAAATGCATCATGTCTATAAATCAATCCTAGCTCAAAGAAGGGTTCCAAAGCCTATAGTTTAACATAATCATGCAATAACCCTAAAAGAGTCTTAAGTTTAATATTTCACTTATATCTAATAAACAAGAAATTAAATTTAATCTAGTGCTCACCAAAGTTTATGGCATAAAGTGGGGATTAGAAACAATAAAACTAAACATGCATAAAATACATACACTCATGTCAATGTATAAATAATCCTAATGCATGGAAGAGAAGTATAAATGCATTATCTATCTACTCTTACAAAGGAAAAATAAAGTTAGGAATACTTACCTTTGGAGACAAACCCACCAAACCTCAATCTCTCACTTATCTAAGGTGATTTGCAAGAAGTTGTTATGGTATGTAAGGATGATAAAGACAAATCAACTCTAGGATGCATAACCTATCTATGCATTCAATAGACTTCTCTACAAGACAATATCTATATCTCCAAAGAAAGTGTGGAATCCTAATATTTAATTCTCATGTAGAATGGTCAATAAGTAGACGTTCATTCACACTTATTATTATCTCACTTCTTATTATCAAATGATTGGAAGTGAACTTGTATATATAGGCAAATATTACCATAAATCCTATTAAAAATGTCAACTAACAAGATTGACCTAGCATAGTTTTGGTCAATAATTCAGTAGGTCATGAGCTAGGTTGGCCAAAGGTCAAATAGTTCCTAAGTGAAAAATACCTCAAAACTATACAAGGTTGACCTAGTTGACCCAATACACCTAACTAACCAAAAAAGAATAAGGTAAGGAAAATGAGGATAAAATGTGACAAATGACTAGAATGGGTATAATAGAGAAGAACAAGCTTAGGATTAATAGTTTTGGGAGACAAGTGTGTAGATAACAAGTGGAAAAAGGGACAACAATCTTGTAAAGCACTAATGGTCTACCCACCCATTTCCCAATGCACCCCTTAAGGCATGCACTTAGAGAGATTGAGAATCGATGGGTTCTTACAAGATATAAACTATCAATAAATGATAAAAGTTTGAAAATACAAAGTCCATGTCAAAAAATATAATACAATAACATGGTCCCATGGGGAAAGAATGTGTTAATAATACAAAAATCCTTGATATATATATAAAGTCATGGCTATGGACATAGTGGCCCTGGTAGTCCTCATGCTCCCCTAGAAGGATGATGGACTAAATGCAAAGAGTTAGGCCGGAGGGATGTAACATGATGCTTAGTAGGTACTGTTGCCTTGTAAAGAGTCATATACTACTACACCTCTTGAGTTAACTACATAATGTTCATCATACTCACCATCCCCCACTCACTCATAGCTTGGCTTGCCTCATCCTTGCCCATTTTGGTCACCTCCAACTCCCTAGTCATATTCTAGATGCATGCTTACATCTATGTAATATGGACCTAAACACCTTTGATTTAGGCATCCCTACTTTGAATCTGACCCTATAATGTGGTTATTTATGCTTGTGATACCATGAGTTGTACTTGTACCCCTATAACCCAGGCCCAAGCCTAGGCTAGGTGCCCATCTTTTTTCACTAGTAGTGCCTATAAATAATCCACCTATCCCTAGATTCTAACTATCTATCCCTATTCTTAGACCATCTACCCATCTCTCTATGCAATTACACTCTAAAGTTGTCCCTACAACTGATCTCTCTCTTGGGTAAGCCCAACAATCTCTTCCAACTACGCCTATATCTTCCCAAATAACCTAGTCAAAAGAGACCTCTCATCCTCTGTCAATGTCTATCAAGAAGGTCCTATACCGTATACACCACCATTACCACCTACCTATGCCATAGCCTATACCTATGGCTATACCTATACCTAGGCTTAAGGCCCCATCTATCCTCCCATCATTTCTTGATCATCATCTCCATCATCCACATCCATGATGTCATGTCCATCTAGGCCATCCTAGTTATCCTAAGTAGGCACTTGCCTTATCCTCCTTAATATCTTGGTTTGTGATTAAAAAACTCTCTTGATAACCCCTCAACTCACTAAAACTTTGGGATGTGTCAATCTAATAGGTATCCTATGTCTCCACCATGATGTGTAGGTAGTTATCACTCCTAGATCTAGAATTGGTGTATAGTAGTCCCACTAAACTAGGGTAATTCTATCATAATATATCCATTCATCATCCCTATCTACCAACCTCCCCAAGTGAGGCCTCTGCCATTTACTCTAAGTGGTTCTACTCTAGGCACATCTTGAATAAACCCAAACTAACATTGATTATGATTAGGCCTATATCTCTTGATCACTAGATCTCTCCACCTCATTAAATAATACTCTATCAACATAAAATGGGTAATTAAATCATCATCCCATCCAAACTAAAGGACTCTATATAGAATCTAACTAATGTGCTCTAATCGTAAGTTATAAAAAGCATCCTTGTAGAATCTCATCTCACCCACATGGCTTCATGCACTCCTAGTAAAATGTACCATCCAAATACCATGGGATGATGAGGCTACCTCACTACAAGGGTCCTCAAAGGTTGTTAGATCATAATATGCTCCCAAAGCTAGATCTAAAGAAGCAAAGGTGGTCCCAAAATGGTAGCTCTCCTATATGCACCTAGATGAAGCTCTCTATATAGGTGTACCAACACAATGGGTCCCCAGGTAAAAAGTTTATAATCCTACACCATATCTGCAACCACATCCCCAAAGCCCAAACGAAACCACTAGCCACTCTTATCTAGTAGGAGAATGCACATAACAAGAGACATGAAAACTTGGGTCAACCTGTAAATGGTTCCTTCCACTAAACATCAATCAATATCCACACATCTATCCTACACACCAACCCATAAGCCTCCATCTAACTGCTATACTATCCAGGAAAAATTATGAGACTACCATTATATCTAATCTCCTTGCATTGGTAAATGGAATATCCTATATACATCCTTCAAAGTGATAGTCATCTCCCCTATCACAAAATAAAAATTACTAGTCTTCAAATACTAGTGCTCCACCAATGTTGTTATGAAAGCCCAATCTATCCTAATCACTGGCATAGTGTTTATGTCATGAAGACCCACTAGATATAACACCCTAAACTCTACCTCTCTCAATAAATGTATCTTATGTAGAAATATAGGACATCAATACCATAAATCCGTCACTCATAGATCTTTTTACACCAACCACCATCCATTTATTATTACATCTATCCTCTATCATATATCACCTATCCATCTATCAACAATATCCTAACCTACCCTTAGATCTCTTCCTAATCCTAACTAACCCACCCTCTACCCTCTACCCATCACTCCCACCTTATCTCCCTAATTGCTAGCTCATTAATCTCATCCCCTAGCCTATACCTTATCCCACTCACACTCCCTAAAATCTCCTAACCATATCAATTCATCCCATACCCTAACTAACTATCTCAACCTCCATACCTAGATTATCAACATATATAGTATTATCCTATATCCCTCTAACTTAGCCTAAAATTATCTCTAAGCCTATCTAACCATGTATCTCATTAACAACCCTCCACCCTACCTATCTCTATATCCCCTCATAATCATGCAACATATCCCTCTAGCTAACACATCATTATCCTAAACGCCAACCCTAACAACTCTCTAACCAACTAATAACACACTAAACACCCCCACTACCTATCCTCATCCTGCCACTTAATTATTTGTCTTAACAGTGACAACATTTCTAGCCATGAGGTTACCCTTAGTGGTAGTTTCAATAAACTTGCCACTCACCATCTATGTTTTTATTTTACCTTGTGGTCTGATAAAACTATGGATCCCTAAATATCAATATTAAAAAATCATAACTTTATATTCATGATATTATAGTATCATGATTCCCTAATCATAGTATTTCAATACCAGAATTGAGGACTTATAGTATTGTCATACCACCAATTACCCCTAAAAAGTCACCAGTCATGGTGACAAAACCATGATTGAGGGTAAAACCAACAGTTGGAATTTTACTAGAGTGATTTGTTCAGCATTGTTTCTTGCTAAAATCCCTCCCAAAATCCTACAAAAATAACCAAAATTAGAAAAAACACTGAGCTAATGTTTCATTAATCATCCCAGACTCTCTCATCATGATGGGAAACTTAGGGTATCCAATCCATAGTTTTACCTCAAAGCTCAACTCAGTAAAAGACAAAATACACAAATGACCTAGTTTCGAACCTTTTATTCTATATGACCCCCCATATACACCCCTAATATCCCATTACTAGCACCAACTATATCTAAACCCATCCACATATCCCAATCTAATAACTTTTAATTTCCTTTAACATCATCTAGGGTATAATACGTTCATCTCTGTATAACCCCTTTTAGCTTACATCAGAACTACATCAGCCTAAATTCTTTTAGGACTATGTTGGAAATACTTGGTCCCAATTTCATGCCTAGGGATAACTCATCCACCATTCATCCTTCATCACCATCCTATACCTAGAATCATCACTCAATAATCACACATCAATCTTAATCTACGATTCTTCTGAAAATTAGCTCTCTACCACCAATCAATAATCCTCATCATTATTATCCCTTTTCAAGCTTTCTTTATCATGTGTCCTTTCTATGGGACTTATCACCAGCTTGAACCCATTTTATTTAAATCAATCTTGTCTTATCAATCAAAATACTTTATATATTATGGTAATTCATCTAGAACCCATCACAACTAAGTTACTTTATCCCCTTGCCACTTGGGGAATTTTTAACTAAAACTATGTCTTGGGGCATCCCAACCCCATTTTATCATCCTGATTTTATCCTAACTGAGACTTTCTATTAGAGTGACCATCTGGGTCAATTCTCCCCACATGTTCCCTCAAGGGGGCATCATATAATACTAAAATTATGGTTTTTATTTGAAATACCATTACTCCCATCATGTCCACTTGTAATGCCCTTTCAAAAAGAGGCAAAATGTATGCACTAATTTTTTTTCTCCCCACTAATTATAACTAATTCCCACTAATTTAATCTAATTTTCATATTTGTTTAGATAAATTAATTAATAACCTAATAAACCACATCACATTCCTATATCCCATAAATCTTACCACATCCTAAAACCAATTAATCCCCTATTTAAACTCCTAATAGAACCTATCACCCACTAACCAACTCCTAAATCCAATTTGCCAATTAAAAAATATAAAATAACCTACCTACCCATTTACCACCCTATGCCTAACCTCTCTTAAACCACTAAACTCTATTGGGATATTTATATAATTGGAGGATTCTATAAATCTCATCCAATTTATCCCCCCTTTCTAAAATTCTCAAATTCTAGAGATATCCATGGAATCAAAAATTTCATGGAAAATCCCTAGCCCTTGATTTCAATGGCCCGAATTTGAATTTAAGCCATTCATTTATCCCTCCATGCCTATATAACCAATAAATCCCTCCTCCTTCAAAATAACTTAGAAATCCATCAAGTTATTGTTATATTACATCCACAAAGCCTTGTTGCATCAATCCATAACCATTATCAATCTCATTTAACCATTTGGAAGCCATTATCAACACTAAGCAAACAATCCAACATTTTCAAATTTGGGCATCAAATAATCCATTTGCAATCTTAGAGTGGAGACAAAAAGAGGTAAGGTGATGGTAATGATGTTCTTATTATTTTATTGCCTCTTTTATCCATTCCTACTTGTGTGTTTAATTTTTAGGTTTTTATTACTAAAATTAGTAATATAGGTTGAATCTAAAATTTAGTTCACACAAACCACTCAGCTGATGATGCAAACTTAGACTTTGATTTCTAAGAAAGAGAAAATGAAACATGATATTCAAGGAAACCTTCTCAAATGAAATAGAAATTAATTAATAATTTTTTTGTAATACATTATAAAACATCTAACAAACTTATCACATATAGTAGAAATACTAACAAATCGTCTTTAATGATTCTTCTTCCCATACACTGTCATACACAGTCACTTGAAATGTTAAACATAGAAAATAGGGGTCTAAAATTAGTATGGCCTTCAAAAAGAGGGCTCTCTGATAATTTTATTGGAGTTTTATTCTCTCCTCATCCTTGAAGGAATCCTTAATAACTTCCTAAAGCAAAATATTACAAGTTTATAAAGCCTATAACTAATCTCACCACATTTGGACCTTCCAACAGTCACAAAAGGTTGATTAGAAAATTGAAAGTGTTATATTTTAATAAGGTGATTAATTTACCATAGACTTTATTGTTTATTTATTTTTTTGGTTTTACCTATGAACTTCATTCTAGGTTTATTGTTATTGTATCATCCTATATTTTATGATATTATTGTGCTATTATTTTGGATATTTAATAACCCTCTATAATAATTATTTGTTAGCTAAATAATATTATTATATTCATGCTCTCATTTGGTTTTAGAGAAAGAGGAAATATATTTGGATTCAACAAGAGCCAATAAAAGGAGGAGCCCTAAGGCACTCTCTCTCTCTCTCTCTCTCTCTTGATTCAAGCTAAAATTTTCTCTAACCTAGGGAGGAGCATGTGCACTCTCAAATTATTTTTCATTGAATTAATAGAAGATAAAAATACATCCCATTTTTGAGGACTATATATTGGTGTTAAGGTAGCATGGAGAAGAGAAAATAAAAAACATTGAATTAGATTCAATTCTCGCATGGAGCATGAAATAGGGACTCTACGGTTTTTGTCAGAGCAAGTAGTGGACGTGAAGCATATACCAATATATATGCAGTAGCATCCTATAGTAAATAACAAAAATATATACCAATGCATTGGATAAAAGTGTTGGAACTGATCAAAGGCTAGCATTTATAAATTCCTTTTAGACTCTACAAGTTCTTTATTATTTTAATCTACTAAATGCCAATTAAATTTCATATTTTTTTCTATCATAATCCAAAATTGCCTCTTTTTTTCCAAAACCAATAATTATACCTCAAAACCATCTTGAAAAACCACCTTCAAATATTCTCTTTGTTGAATTTTTTTCAAAAACCACCTCTCAAGAAAACCCATGGTATTGGCCAGGCTAATGGTTTTATCTTCAAAACAATAATTTAAACCCTTTAACTACATGTTTTGTCTTATTAAGACATGTATTAATACATATGTGAGATGGTGAGGATATTTTTTTTATTAAAGTGGAGGTGGGAGGTTCAAATCCACTCAAAAAAATTTTAGCAAACCCTCTAAATTTGGTTATTCCACCAATTTTAGTTATAACTAGCTAAATTTAGCTAGAAATGTACTAAAACAAAAAAAAAAATAGAAAAAGGGGGAAAGGCAAAGTAAAAAAATAATTTTTTTGATGAAAAGAGGCCAAAGAGCCCAATTTGTTTTTTTTATTAAAAAAACACAAAGGGGGGATATTATTTTTAATAATGAAATTAGTGTTTTTGTATATCTTATTTATTTGCCAAGAAATATAATTTTTCATTTTTTGTAAATAAATAAATCATAAATCATGAGTTTTCAAACTCAATCAAAGTGTATAGTATAAATAATGCCTTTGACTCATGTTTACAGGTAAAGCTATCATGCTTGAGTTATTGCATCCATAGCCTAACATATCTATAACAATGACATCTAGGCATCATCCCTTTAAATCATCAGTGAGAAATAAGGGCACATTCACTCATAACCATCCCTTCATCTAATTATTTTTTTCAATCAAAGGGTGTAAGTCCTAACTGATGGTATTTCTAAGTATATAACAAAGTTATGCATGTGTATACATAAATCCATATAAGTGGGTACTAGTGATTAGACAAACACTTTTTAGTACTATCTAAGTACTACATACTAGATTCTTTATCATAGATTTATGCTTATTTCACATATCACCAAGTGTTCAAAAAGGGTGAACTTCTATGTATCAATGGGTATAAAAGAAGGGTGTGTATAAATAAAGGTCTTATATAATGGATTGATGGTATATATAAAGGGAGACCTTAATACCTAGAGTAATAAGGAACCAATCCATCACCTTTGGCTAGCTTATACACAATGTATGGAAATGGGCCAAAATTCTTTCTGCTAGACTCACAGCTTATTCGTGGTGACAACTATGGCACATGGAAAACTAAAATCAGGACACATTTAGAATTTGAAGATATTTGGCCGATTGTTAATGGCACTCTTACTTGACATGCTACCAATGTTGATCATCAAAGTAAGTTAGATAAATCCAATCAAAAGGTAAAGTTGATAATCATGTTTAGAGCATCAGATGAGGTACAACCTCATATCTATGAGGCCACAATATCAATATATGCTTGGGATAAGTTCCAGATAGTCTATGATGCCAAAAAGGAAGGAACCATTCTTCATTTATAGAGCCAACTTCATTCCCTCAAATTTAAGTTCAATGAAAAAGTGGAAGCTTTTCTTCATCATGTTGCAACCTTGAGGGCCTTGCTCCAAACATAGGGTGAAATAGTTTCAGATGCATCTCTTGTACCTATTTTCTTAAGAGTACTACCACCCTCCTATAGGATCTTCATGACTATTTTGATAGTCACAACATATAAACCATCTTTTGATAAGTTTGTAAACATGTTGAAATAGGAAGAGTCTATGCATATAGAAGATGAAAAATCACAAGAACATGTTCATGCCTCTAATAAATAAAAAATAAAGAACTAAATCAAGTCTTGTAAACCAAAACAAGGTCAACTAAGTCATTCATAGGGGGATAAATGACAAATTTTTTGCCTTATATGTGGAAAAATAGGGCATGAGTTAAATAATTATTAGCATAACTAATTTACATAGGGCTCTTTAAGTAACAAGAAGCCCAATCACTAACAATCATCTGATCCACATAAAGGACAAGGACAAAAGAAAGGACATTAGAAGAAGAAATCCAATCAATAAGGTAACATTTATAAATAAGAAGACACCCACTCTGATGATGACTTCCTATACCCTATAGAATCTTATGATAAATCAACATCACAAAGTTTTATCTAGTATGTCGACTTAGGTGTAACTTGACATATGAATGGAAGGTAAGATTGGTTCTATAACATGAATGAGAATTCCTCAAAAAATCATTTATTTTTGGGTGATGATTCATCATATCAAGTTCAAGGCATTGGTGATATTTCCTTACCACTTGGATGACATGATTGTAAAATATCAAATGTCTTATATGTCCCAGGACTCACAAAGAATCTTCTATTAGTCAGTTAGCTACTTGACCACAACATCAATATTGAATTTGATTTCAAAAGTGGTAAAAAGATGTGTTTAACAAAAGATAAGTTAAAATGATTGATAATTTTTGCATGAGCCTCAGGTGTTGGCAAAATGTTCCAACTTGACTTTTTTCAATCAAACAATTAAGCACTTGCAGCTCAGGATTTAGACTCAACCAATCTATGGCATCATAGATATGGTCATGTCATTTTTAGATACCTTAAGGAACTCAACAATGGGAATATGGTCCATGGAATTCCTCTACTGAAGAAAAATATAGGTCTCTATATTCGTTTTCTAGTAGGGAAACAACATCAAACATCTTTTGGTCAAAATTCCTCAAGAGCATCTAGTAAGCTTGATTAGGTACATACCAATCTATGTGGCCCCATGAGATATAGTCACTATGGGTTTTGATATTTCATACTCTTTGTTGATGACTACTCATGTAAAATGTGGGTCTACTATCTAAAGACCAAGCTTACAAATAATAATTTCAAAGAGTTCAAAGTAGTAGTTGAAACAAAAACTAGTCATAAAATCAAGGTTCTTTACTCAAATCAATGGGGAGAATTCACTAGTAGCACTTTTTTTGCTTATTTGAAACAACATGGAATTTGTCAACAAATGACTCTAGCATACACTCCATAGCAAAATGGTGTTTCAGAATGGAAGAACTACACTATCATGGAAATGGTGCATAACATGATTGAATATTTAGGTTTGGCATGCACATGTTAGGCAGAAGTAGTGAAAACAATAGTTTATTTGTTGAACAGGTCACCAACTACAAATTTTCATAATATAACTCCACATGAATCCTAGTTAGCGCATAAACCTTCCATTGCTCATCTTCAAGTTTTTGGATGTAAGGCTTATATGCATGTTCATAAAAAGAAGAGAAAGAAACTAGATAATAGATCCATGCCTTATATCTTCTTAGGGTATAGTGAAGATTTATTATCCTACATATTGATGTACCCTAAAACAAAGAATATCTCCATCAAAAGGGATGTTGAGTTTGGTGAGAAAATTAAAACTAGTTTACCTTCTACAAACTCTCATGATTCAATAATCAAACCTCTAGATAATTTAAAAGGTCAAAACCATACTAAAGGTCATAATAATGATGAGGATGATTATTTAGTTAATCTAGATAAACCCAAAATAATAGTGAAATGTAAGCCTAAATGGTATACAAGACATCAATAGATGCTAAACTAGATAAAACTCTAGACACATCAACTACTGGACCAAAGACTCGTAGCATGAATCAAGATGAGGTCAATTTGGCCCTAATGAGCACAATTGTAGAATCATTAGAGTCCTCAAAAGTTCAAGAATACCTAGATTTTATAGCTTTGAAGAATGCCATGGTTGCATAATATCAATCACTAATGAAACATAAAACATGGCAACTTGAAGATCTTATAGCAGGTAAGAAACTAATCAGTTGTAAATGGGTCTACAAAAAAATACAAAGCAGATGGAAATATCGACAAGCACAAGGCATGACTCACATTAAAGGGTTATATATAGGAGGAAGGCATAGATTATGAGGACACATTTGCTCCTATGGCTAAAATCAAAACATTTAAAATGATATTTGCTCTGGTTGCATAATTTGGATGAAAGATCTACCAAATAGATGTAAAAATTGCCTTTCTCAATGAAGATCTACAAGAAGAGGTTTACATGTAACAACCAGTTGGTTTTGTGTCACCTAGTAATAAAGGAAAAGTATTTAAACTCATAAAATCTATGTATAGTCTTAAACAAGATCCTCGAGCCTAGTACTTAAAGATGTATGAACATCTCATCCAGCATGGATTCTAGAGGTGTCCCTATGATCAAAATCTCTACCTAATACAATAAGGGGGAGAGATTGTAATTGTTGTAGTATATGTTGATGATCTAGTCATCACTATAAGTTGAGTGGAGATGATAAATGTAACCAAAAAATATCTTAATCAATCATTGACATGATAGATCTTGGGCTTATACACTATTGTCTTGGATTAGAAGTATGGAAAAAGTTACACCACATCTTTGTGTCCCAGATGAAATATTCCAAGATAAAAATTGAGAAATTTAGGATGATAGATATTAATCTAATTACTACACCTATGGATACAAGGTTTCAATTTTCTCATACAGATCTATCACCATAAGTAAATACAACTCTCTATTAGTAGTTACTTAGGAGTATTATTTAGTTAACATATACTAGGCCATACATTATCTATGTGATTATCTATCTTTCAAGGTTCATGCAGGAGCCAAATATGTCTCACTAGAAAGCAAAAAAGTGAATACTAAGATTTATCAAGGGTACAATATACTTTAGACTATAATATAAGAAGAATTAAAATTTATTCCTGATAGGATATCCTGACTCAAATCATGAAAGAAATATTGATGACATAAAATCCACTTCTAAATATGTTTTATTTTTGGGATTTGGTCCTATATCTTAGGGGAGCAAGAAATAGAACTTTGTTTCTAGATATTTCACTGAAGTCTATAGAATATTGTGCTATAAGAGGAACTGTCTACCAAGAAATATGGTTATGTTGCATACTGGAATGATTGGGAGTACCAAAAAATACACCTACCATCCTATATTGTGATAATGAGGGTGTTCTCAAACCTGTTCATAATCCAGTATTTCATGAATGCATGAAACACATTGAGGTACAAGTTCATTTCATTCATGAACATATACAACAACACAACATCTAGCTCCAATATTATTCGATAGAAGAATAACACGTAAATGTCTTCACCAAGTCACTTGCACATGATAAATTTGAGGAATTTAAAGAATTTCTCTCTTATTCACTTCAAGCTATGCTAAATTAAGGGGGAGAATGTTAGATTTTAATAAGATGATTAATTCACCATAGACTTTTTTTATTTAATTTTTTGGTTTTACCCTTTAACTCCATTATGGTTTTATTATTATTGCATCATCTTATATTTTAGTATGTTTTTGGGCTATTATTTTGTTTATTTAATAGCCCTCTATAATAATTCTTTGTTATCTAAATAATATTATTATAGTCATGCTCTCAAAAATTATACAGTAAGTGCATTTGACTATACATACATGATCCAAAGCCCATGGTATAGACCCATGGTGTCTTCCATAATGTTCCATTATCAAAATTAGTCCTTGACCAACCTTCACTACACACAAACTCCTAAACCGTGCTTCATAAATTCAAAAATTCAAATTATTGAACTTGTCATGAAAATGCCAAATTTGAAATACAGCCTCTCTAAACTCCCTAGACACTTGGAAAAGTTTCCAAAGTGTACAATAAGAATATTAACACCCCTTTAAACACCCAAAACATTTTAATTGATCACAAAACACCGATAAATCCAAAATTACTCAAACTAACACAAGACATGTCATCCTTATAAGGATGCTCCTACATCATACTACTAAGGTGCAAAAGAAACTCTACCTAAAATTTTAATCAACTTGAATTGAATTTATCCTTATCATCTCTCTCTCTTGTTCACTCTATCTATGTAATATATCATCCTCTTGGATCCTAAGGGTTATGAATTACACATATACCTCTTTGTTCTTTGACTAATGCCACCTTGATTCCTCCTTTAAGGTTACCTTTGTGAATGTTGATATCCAACCTTGTAATCTTAAAAATATTATTATTTTTCTACAATGAACCTACACATGGAATGCACAAGTTAATCATAAATAACTCCTTCTTGTATTCTATGAAGACACACTATTGCATTTACATACTTGTCCTTTCTATGTTTGGATATGCTGCCTGTTGGACTATTATTGTTGGTTCTATCTACTCTCTTACAAGACTCTCAACCTCTTCAACCTCATTATTTATCTCTTTCTATTTTTTATCATCTATCTGATCAACCACTTCATTTACCATAGCAAAATCTCTCAACATGTTAACTTTCTAGTCAAAGTATTTTAGATACTCCATGCTCCTTATCAAGGAAAAGTGACAAGACAAGTTTGAAAACAACCCTTCCAAGTGTTCATTGGAAAATAACTCATCCTACTAGTATGATTGTAATAAATTATTTATACTTGCATTCAACACCTAAAAATTCTTGTTAACTACTATGTCCTCTTCTCCTATTTAATTGGCAACTTGTACTACATTGTCTTCACTTTGGCACTTGTTATCAACTAACATAATCTTGTCCTCAATGCTACAATTAGTTATTTTGGATTACATATTCTCTTATAAATTTTCTTGACTCAAATATTATTATTTAATTCTTACTATGAGGCATGGTGTTATTATATACTCACTCTCTTTTTCTTCTTCATTAATATCTTCACCTTTCTTAGGGTAGCATATGATTGTATTAACATATTTAGTTATCCAATTAGTTATGTATTCATCATTATCATGTTATTAATTATTTGTCATCTATCCCTTGTATTTATTGACATATTTTTCTCTTATGCCTGCAAGATGAGCTTCATCTTCATGCAAATATTTACTTGAATACACATATTCTAAGAATTTATTAGTCATTATCTTTTGAGGCTTTCTTTCCACTTTGATTCCTTTATTAGGATGCCTTGATAACATCTTCATCATTTTTATTCTTTTCTTGTCTATCATCTAATTGAGAGGCCATCTCACTTTATTTTTGATGTGTAAAAGGAATCTTGGTCTCATCTATTCCAAGACTTTCTCTAACCTTACCAAAACAATATTCATCTTAGTAATCTCTCTTTCTCTCTCTAGTTTTATTTGCTTCACTTATTTTTATTTTTCTATCTTCTTGTGTCACTCCTCATGCTTTAAACCCTTAATCTTTATTTCACTATCACACTCTCTTTAGGTCTCACCTCGACCTTTATTATTTTTGACAAGCCTACCTACTTATCTCCTTAACCTCACCTATGACTCTCTCACTTGAATCTTACTCATTTAGATTATCCTTTCTTTCTTGTCCTCACTTAGGACTCCTTTTTCTATCTTAATCTCTTCTTGAGCTTATTTCTTAGAGATTTCACTAGATCTCCTCTCACTCTAATCCTTTTGGTTTAAGGGCTTCAACCAAAAATTTTACTTTTCTTCCTCTCCACGCTTTCCTATAACTTGCATTAATAACCTCAAAATAACATCTCAAAGCAACCTTCAATACATACATAACATAATGTTCACATAAATTGAATTAATACTTTCAAAAAATATAAACATACCTTCTCCATAGAATGTATCTTCTTTGATACCAAATGATGTATATGTATTCAATTAATATATCTATTATGGATAGAAACACAATCTCATAAACTCACCTATAAAAATTACCTAGCATTGATCTTTACTTGTCTTGACATCTTTGCTCTTTACAACTCTACTCTTGAACATCCAATCTCATCTTACCTGTTAAAGAATTTTAATCTTAGCTATTCATGAACATGTCTTAAATCCTCTTCACTACCCATTCGATCAACATTATTCACACTTGTCACTCTCTAATCAATTCTCACAATTTTATTGTTTCAATATGTTCATTCCTTGATGAAAGATCTTTAGTGACTTGGCTCCACACTTGATCCAAATTTATTTGTATTTACTAGGGTTATTGTCATTGTTTCACTCTATAAATACATATTTTTATCCTTTGTTCCATCCTCAAGATTCCTCAAAATAATACTTTGTAACATACCTTACTTCATTCCTTTGATAGGCTCTCTAGTAGCCTCTTTTGGACATTTTATCCTTATACGATCTAATACAGACTAATTTTTAGAAAATAATGACATATTATGACACCCTCTTTAAATTTACCTTTCTCCATGAAGTTTCAAATATTGACTCTAATTGAAAGTCACACTTTTAAACATTTTAGGTCTCTATTTAGGCCTAATTAGGCCTTCACTACCCCTATCTATACTCAATCCTCTAAACTTTAAATATTCATACTTAACCAATGTAAGTCTTCCAAAATCCTTTAGAATTCATGCACACCTCTAAAATTACAAATTCATGCAAGATTTTGTAAATAGACCCTAATGCAGGGTTTGCACAGTCTATAGTCACCTGAGATGGAGAAAATTGTGTTTTAATGTTCCAAAAACTATTTCAAAGGACTATGAAAGTTGGTTAGGATCTATCTTATCACCATACACCTTTTATAGTCAATATAATCCCATATTTACATCTATGTTCCATATTTGTCTTAAGTTGTTGCACTGACTATGTGTGTGCAATCTCAATTTTGTATAGAGTTTAAACACCATATGCAATGGATATTCTCTAAAAAATGACAACTGTTATGTTTTTTAATCTATTTCCACACTAAAATGTTTTTAAAATATTTTATATTAAAATGTATTATACACTCTTAATGTATTCTCACCAGGGTTCAAGGGGTAACCTAGCTTAATTTTTTTTCAAGATCCCCCTTTTTTTGGGAGTATAGATATTGGTTTATCTATATTTGTATATGTGTTGTGTCATCACCCATGATTAATGGGGAACCATTATGGGTTAACTTGTCCCATGGTTTTGGTACCCATTATTTTATAAAATTGCTATGTCAGTTACCTATTGATGTAATTATATATACATGGACATAGAGTAAGTAAAAATATAAGAAGAATTGATTTTGAGAAGGTGAAAAAAGTGTGTGAATTCAAGTGTGAATTTTAAAGAGTTTGTTGAGTGCAGCTCCAAATAATATTTGTACATTGTAACTGTGAGAAGACTGGTGTGAGAGTGGATTGTACTCCTTTTGGCTTGTAATAATATTTGATCAAGTGTTTATTGGTAGATGTATCCCACATTGGGTGAACCATGTTAAATCTTATCTTCTTGTCTTGCATTTGAATTTTCATTTTTATGTATATCTGTTCATATCTTTTGTTATTATAATTCTATGAAATTATTCCACATTAATTTATATTTTATTCCTAACAAAAAATGCCTATGTCTCTCTTGAAAATTAAAATAGTGTCATAAAAATAATCAATGTATTATTATAACCTTCCATACAAACCACCCAACTGATGATGTAAACTCAAAATTTGCTTTCTCAAAAAGAATGCATGAAACATGATAGGCAAGGAATCCTTCTCAAAGGATGTTGAAATCAATTAATCAAATATTTTTAATGCATCATAAAACATCTAAAAAACTTACCACATATGCCATAAATATTATCAAATAATCTTTATTTATTCTTATTCCCATACACTATCACATACAGTCATTTGAAATGCTCAACATAGAAAATAGGGGTCTGCCATTAGTTTGGCATTCAAAAAGAGGAATCTCTAATCAATTGCTAGGATTTTAATTCTCTGGAAATCCTCAATTGAATCCTTAATAACTAGCTAAAGTAAAAACTTACAAGTTTATAAATTCTATAACTAATCTAACCACCTTTGGACCTTCCAACCATCACAAAATGTTGCTTAAATCACTGAAAGTATACACTAAGTGTATTTGACTAGACATACATGATCCAAGGCCCATGTTACATAACCATGGTGTTTTCCATAATTTTCCCTTATCAAAATCAAGACTAGATCAACATTAAATACACAAAATACTCCTAAACCATGCTTCTTAAATTTATAAAAAAAATTATTGAAACTGGTGGGAAAATGCTAAATTTTAAATCTAACCTATCTAGACTCCTCTAGACACTTGGAAAATATTACAAAGTGTACATTAAGAATCTTAACACCCCTTTAAACATCTTAAACATGCTAATTTATCAAAAAAAACCCAATCAATCTAAAATTCCTCAAACTAACACAAGACATGTCATCCTTATAAGGATGCTCTCACATCAAAAGTACACCCAAGTATACCTTTTAAATTTATTGATGAAGCTAAGCATGTATTTAGTACTATGGAATGAAGGTTTTGTAAATATATTAATAATCTTACTTTCTACAAGCTCCAATATCTATTTGTTTCTATATGATTTTCCCTTGTAATACTTCTCTTTAGAATGTTTACCAAGTATGTTCTTGGTAAAATTTATCAAATAACTTGACTTGTGTCAACCCTAAAACCATATCATGATGACTAAGTTACTCCAAGTATAAATAGTTGAGATGGCCAAATCACTCATGTTGTAATTTAATGACCCCATTCGAATGAGTGAGAAATAAAAATAGGGTTTATCAAGAGTAAAATTTGATACTAGTGATCTACTTTCATAAATTCAACTATGGATTCACTATGTACTTACATAATAACCAAAGAATTAGGTGTGAACTCAACTCTTATTCTTGAACCAATGTGAGTGATATGATAAATAGATAGGAAATTGGTGGATAAAGAGGGAACACATAAAACATAAATAAATGTCTCATCATTCACTTCCTCAATTTATCTCCCACTAAATTCTATGTAAGTATCGACACACAATAATATAGTAGGCATATAACAAGGGTCTAAGGACAAGAAAAGGTCATGTGATGAAGCCATGTGGTGTGAGGCACCAAAGTCAATTACCCATGTGGAATGCTTGGATGTAATAAGAATAAGTTTTTTTCTTTTATATTTTCCCTTTATACTCTCTTTGGCATTGGAAGAATCCTATGTTGATGAATTCTAATCAACTGAGTCAACAACACTAATAGTATGCTTCTTGAGCATTTTTTTAATTGGTCAATATAATTCTTCATACACTTGGTTTTTGTAACATAAAAATCCAAATAATATGTTATTCAGACATTAGTGGATAGATCTATAAATGAATTCAAGACAAAAATTCTATGCCTAGATACTTGGGTGAGAAAATGACTAACAACTAAAAACCCAAAAAATACATAAGAAATAATTTTACATTCCTTTAGAGTCTTACTTGTTAATTGGAATAAGAGAGGGTTTGTGCTCAACTTATGAACAATGCGTTCTTTGTTAATGATGTGCATGCATCATCTCCACTTATTCACTTTATTAATTGGTTTGGCTTGATTTAATTATGAATCTTATCTCAACAATTCTGTATCATAATTTTGGTTTAAGAAGCTTGTTGAAGAATGGTCATGGCCTAGTTATTTATAACATGTATAAAATGATATGAACTATCCATATTGAGATCAATATGAGTGGTCCAAAATCAATTCAACTTTGGAGACCAATTTTAATCAATATTGAAATTAATATTTGGAATAATGGAGCAATAAATAGGCATGGTTCAATATTTCTAATATTTGTTGCATTTATGTTGATATTTTGAATTTTTGACTTTGAGGCTGATGGCATCATGATTCTTGATATTTGTTGATTTCATAAGTTTTAAAAAATATAAATTCATTAATTTAATATGAATTTTTCACTTAAACATTAATTTCATTTGATGGGTTAAATAATCTTGATTAGTATTTTGGTCACTTCAAGAATTTGGTTAAGTATTCCACTTAATTGGTTGAAAAGGAGAATTTACTAGGTCATAATTTGAATGGGGATGAATCAGTGAGAGGTTATCATTGTGTATAGGGTATTACCCTAAATAGGGATGCATTGATATGATTTTAGGTATTTATGTTTAATATGAGGATAAATTTGGGCATTTTAGTGATTTCTAAGCTTAATTTATATTGTTTACTAGAGACTAGTTTGATGTTTGTTTAGACACAAAAGTGGATAAAAAGGAGTGTCTACATTTTCCCCCTATTTGAGAAGGCATTGTGAGACACATGAAAGTAACATCTTTTCAAATAATTAAAAATTTGATAATAATACATAGAAGATAATTATTGAATAATGATACTCTAAACATAGTTTGGGAAGCCTATGATGCCCCCTAGAGGGAGTAGATGAAACATAATAATGATGGATGGTCCCTTGAAAAGAAGCAAGAATAATGAAATTAATCCATGGATGATATTAATCCAATTGAACTAATACTTTCACATATGAATTTTAAATAATAATATAATTAATGTTGTTTACAACCATAAGTTATTACGATCCAATAGTTATAGGTTCATGACCTAGAGGGAGGTCTTGTTTGAGTAATGATTTTGTCCTAATAGGGTGGATTTGATCATGATAAATTGACTATACCCTAGTAGATCAAAAGAGGAAGCATAGTTAAAAGAGATAACCTATTACATAGATTAAATATGAGTAGGTGCAAATATAATTATGATGGTATAATAAATTTTCAAAGATTAAAGAAGCCACAACAAACTAGACACATGAGGATGCACAAAGTGATGAAAGAGATGATTGCAATAAGATAGTGATAATGATGGTTGAGCTAACCTAGGATAATCTATGTATCCAATAACTACCTACATAATCCAATGGACCTTAGGATAAGGTATCTCTCCCAAAAGTGGGATAAAATGGTATGAGGAATGAGGAATAAAATATGGATAATAATTGATCAATGTGTATGATTTTGTTATACCTACTAACGCAGATATGAACTTTCTAATTAACATTTATATAACTAAAATGTTTAATTGGTTTTTATTTGATCAAGGAAAAGGGGACAATTTCCAAATTGAATAATGATAATTATCATAACACCATTGCTTTTTAGCCTATATGTTTGTTATTTAATTTGGCATGTGGCATTATGTACCATAATTATAAAAAATATGATAACATTGGATGTCATAAGCATAAGGACTAACTCCTAATCCAATATATAATTAAAAAATAACACACCAATGATAATAAAGCATGATGATAATATTGACATATGAATATGGATGGACTCAAGTAAAAGTGTAAGGAATCACCCTATGAATGTATATGCACTAAGTCAAGGTAAAAACAAGGAAAATGAATAAACAATAAAATAAACAACTAAGCAAATAAACACACACAAAGCTTGAAAACAAAATCAATAGAAATAATCATGCCATTAACCAAGTCAATACCTACAAGTGAAGGCTCAATGGAATGATAAATAGATGGTGCCTCTAAGTAAGGCTATATTAAAGGGAATGACATGTGGATATAAGATACCCTATATATGCAATTAAAAATGCATCATGTCCATAAATAAATCCTCATTTGGATGCAATAGAGCACACCTACACTTTTGATTGGGGGCTATATAATTGTTAAGTGCAAGCATGACCAATGTGAGGATCCGCTAGACCTGATTAGGGGATCACTTGTCACAACACACCATGTGAGATAGGGTTCCAAAGCCTATAGTCTAACATAATTACATAATAACCCTAAAAGAGTCCTATGATTTAATATTTCACTAATCTAATAAAAATAAAAATAAATCTAATCTAGTGTGCACCAAATCTTTTAAGACAAAGTGGGGGTTAGAAAAAAATAAATAAACAACTAAACTAAACATGTATAGAAAACATATACTCACGTCAATGTATATACAATCCTAATACATATAAGAGAAGAATACATGTGCTTTATCTATGTACTCTTACAAAGGAGTAATAAAGTTAATAATACTTACCTTTGAAGATAAACCCATCGAGCCTCAATCTCTCTCTCTTGGCCAAGGTGCTTCGTAAGAGATTATCATGTTATGTAAGGATAACTAAGATAAATCAGATCTAAGCTACATAACCTATCCAAGCATCTAAAAGACTTATCCACAAAATGAGATTGGACCTCCAAAGAAAGTATTGAACCCTAAATCTTTATTTCCCAAGTAGAATGGTCAATAGGCAAATGTTTATTCACACTTATTCTCTTAATTATTTTTTCTTATCAAATGGTGGTAAATGACCTTATATATATAGTAGTAACTTACCATAATTTTTTTTGAGAATGTCAGCTATTCTAGGTTAACCTAGCACATTTTTAGGGATAACTTTCTAAGTCTATCCTAGGTTGGCCAAGAGGTCAACAGACCAAAATAGAGAAAAAGTCCCTAAATTGTACTAGGTTGACCTAGTCAACCTAGCATAATTGACATGTCAAAAGGGTGATAAGGCAATAAATGAAGGATAAAACATAGAAAATGATGGAAATGGTTATAACTAGGAATAATAATCTTGGGTTCAATGGTTTCAAGAGGCTAGAGTATGAATGGAAAGTAGCAAAATTAATGATAGTCTTATGAAGCACTAATGGTTTGCCCACGCCTTTCCCAGTGCACCCCTTAAGGCATGCACTCAGAGAGATTGAGACTTGATAGGTTTTTGAAAGATATGAAGTGTTAGTAATCAAATAAAAGTTTGAAAATATTATGTGTATACATATACCCCAGTCAAAGCTCATCACGTGTCGTGTAAGTGCAACATGAGATGGTGCTTCGAAAGAAAACATGATAACACACAACATTGATGCTAAGTATGATACACTAAGTAGAAAATAAGATAAATGAAAGAATTGTATTGAAAAACACATACCTTAGTGTCGTAGATAAAGAATTGGACTATAATAAATATAGGTGTCCAATGTAGAGTACACTAAATAAATCTATAATAGTTAGTGCAAAAAATAGTCAAAATTCAAAAAAATTGGAAGATAGGCATGTAATAGTGGAAAATAATCTCTACATCATTATGATTTTAATGCATTTTATGATTTTAAAAATAAATGAGCAAAAATAAAGATAGATGTGAAACAAGGAATCTGCTTGAAAATAAATGAAAGAATTGAGTTGCTAAAAGTGGTTTTAAATAGGGAAAAAGATAATTCATTTGGGAATTTATATTTTTGAAAGAGAGAAAAGAGAGCTCTGAGACCAAATAAGTCTAGGATGGTGAGGGAACAACATGTTAAATGAGGAGGACACCTAGAGGTAGCAACAGGTGCACTACTGCTATGCAACTATGGATCTCAAACTAGTTTTTGAAATTTCTATTGAATTAAGTGAATTTTTGATAAAATTTTGTTTTTAAGAATTTATATGTGTAAAAATTTAACAAAATTAGATTATAAGGGTAGAAAATAAGAAGACAAAAAATGGGTTGGAAGGGTTTAGGGAGAAAATGAGAAAAATACACATTTTGGAAAAAATGTACTGGGTTAGCACACAAAACATACTAAGTCAACCAGGTTGATCAAGTAGGTTGAAATAGGGTAGAATCCATATGGTCAACCCAATAGGTATGGGTTGACCTAGTGTAAACTATAAGATGAAAAGCTAGAATGTAGTGAAAAGCTAATTTGTAAGGGCTTGAATGAAAACTCAATACCAGGGAGGGGAAAATAAGAAGGTTGACTTGGAATTTGAAGTCAACTAGGACAAAAATAGGGAAATTTTGGTCAAACTAGGTTGACTAGGGAACCATAATAAGCATGGAAAAACATGTAGAAAATTGAAAGAGGGCTAGAATGGTTCGAAGTGACCAAAGGAGGGCAATAGTGACCAATCAAGATATGAATAGGATAAAATGCATAAGGTAAAAGAAATTGGGCTTATTTTTTAATTAAAATTGCAAAAATGATATATAAATAATGTATTGTGATTATACGTGATATGGAGGAACTAATACATCCTTTGTTGTTTCTTGGGTGTAGAGATGATCAATATTCTTGAGGTTATTGTATGTGTCTTGGTTGCTAGATTTTTTTGAGAGATTAATAGATAGAGATTGAGCTAAATCTATAGCCATGGGTTTAGGAGGTATATCTAATATGTATAGGATTTTCCTCTACACTGACCTATTATTCATGTTCCTAGGATGCTAAGAATGGTTGATTAACACCTTCATATGGGTGGATGGGGATGTGATAGAGGTGGGTATCACACTAGAGGATATACATGCTATCTTTGGGCTACCCATAATAGGAACACTGGTAATCTTAGGGATACTTGATATCTTAGAAGAGAGGAGAGCCTTAGCCAGGTGGCCTATAAATGATATTGAGAGCATGGAGAGTCAATATGGATGATGTATATATATCACATATTATAGACCTATAAAAGATATTGATAGGCATTATGACACAATGGGTGCTCTATCACAAGTCAGATGGTAAGGTATGACTATTTATGGTAGCCTTGAATAAGATGATTTTAGAGGATGGAGTACTATACAATCTAGGTTCTGCCATTTGGGTCTAGGTCATTCATGATCTATTAGAGATGTTGGTCAGAGGGTAAAAGACTATAGGACTAATCATACTACTGACAATATGGATATATGAGATATTTATCATGTATCAGCCAATTAGATTACCCAATGTTATTAGTGATAGATTACCTCAAGTGTGGAAATGATGGGAAGACCAGGTAGCATAGGCTATGCCCCATGTGCTAGAATTATAGTAGGTGAGACATGCAAACATC